>JARHVA010005757.1:680000-810000 GCA_037957365.1 Torreya grandis
ATACATTATATAGAGTTAAATGACATATTAAGGTTTAAATATCCTACATTAAGTATCTCACATCATGGTACATCACCTATAACAACCAACCTATATGCATATACAATTTACAAATACAATGTACTAGCTTGTTAAGGAGATTAGTGTGAGTTAAGGAGATTTCAAGGGTTAACAGATGTTTTATTGAAGATGAAAATAGGTTTAAAGCACATGAAATACACCCTTTAAGGTATGAATACCAACCTCTCATCCCTCCTTAATTTTTACAAGGAGTAGAATAGTCACTTACAACCTACATTCAAACCTACAGTCAATCTAAGATAAGAGTAAGCAATTTGATATTAGGTACACTATTATTTAAACATGATGATGGAATATTTACATGGAAATGAAGTGGATAGAAATATAAGAGGGACAATGAGGGGATCCATTCCTATTGAAATGTCTTTGGCTATCATAAAGGACATTGAAGTAGTAACACAATAAGTTTGCTCTTCAAAGTAGTCTAAGGAGGTCTGGTAGGGAGGTGAGGATGGCAAGGATTTGAATTATTTAAAAATATATGTAAGAATTCATGAACATGTCACATACCTCTTTAAGTGTTTATTTCACCTAGTGATATCTATTTATCCACCTCAATCCATGAAGCACATTCAAGCAATCACCCATAAGCCTATATCAAGATTAGTCCATTTTCAAGATGAAGGGAGGAGTTGTGATGTGTTATACATGATATAAATCATAGTTAAATACTTAAAAAAAGCATAAGGGCCCACAGAAGTTAGTATTGAGGTTATAAGCTCACATAACATAGTTAAAACAACATAAAGGACACCTATAACAAGTATATACAACATGCAATCAAGGATAAGTTATTTAAAAGTGTCATAAAAGGTGCAAATAGAGGAGTTTTAAAGTATTTAAAATTAATAAACATTTTAGATATGTTCATGAATGAAGATAATATTTTTGAGGTGGGAATGGATAGGTCTAAGACATAAAACATAGCTAGACCCTTTAAAGATACCTTTAGGTTACTCTAAGAGCAAGTTGGTCTCAAGCCTAGAATAAAATGTAGAGAGATGTTTGAAAGGATCATTGAGCCCAATAGAGACTCTATAAAATTAAAAGAAAATTTAGAGGTTAGTAATGATAAGAGTGAAGTCTAAACTATAATAGAATCAAGTGACTCTTTAAGTGCATACACAAACTACAAGTTGAGATAAGCTAGTATTGAGCCTAAAAGGGAGAGAAAGGTGTTTGGAAGACACTAAGGCATACCTTAGAAAAAATAAGAGGTCATAAGGTGTGTTAAGAAAAAAAAAAGTGAAAATTAATCAATCCAGGTTTCTAAACCTTTAAATACAGTCAATCAAAACCCTACAATCAATTCAACCTACATACAACTAAGAACATATAGATGTTGGTAGGGTTTATGATAGTGGTCAAGAATTAGATAGTAAGAGTGATATAAATGATGTTCAATATATTTGAGTGATAATATGATTGATTTCCATGTCCATGAAAGTGTCTTAATAGAGCATGAACTCATTCACAAATATTGTTTACATACAATCATCTAGTGACTTGTAGGCACAATATACTAGACAAGGAGTGTTAGATCATGTTGATCACTAGGAATTTAGAGTATGAAAGTGAGAGGAATTAATGAGGATGATATTATTAATACCTTACCAAATTTTCACCATGAAATTAGAGAATAACAATGCTCAATTTGCATATAATCCCTCAGTGGTGAAACTTAGTGTTTAGGACCTATTTGAGTAATAAAATCTTATAGAGAATCATATTGGATAACTTTGATAGATAATTTAATACATTTTTAGATCCATGTCTAATGAAAAATTAAATTTTGAAGTCTTAAACCGAAGATAACCTTCTTAGGCTCTTCTCACGTAGACAAACCTAGTTAGTCTTAAAGAAAATTAATGTTTGAGAGCTTTATAGGTGTGTTCAAGATTTGAAATTGGTATAGATGGTTATCATGGATGGATTAATGTATTCATGGTTCCGTCAAGGTCATATAATTAGTGGACATATCCACTATTTTGTCTTAGACCTTGCCCACTCCATTAGAAAGAGGCAGTTTTGAGACTAAGTGGGTCTATTTGGTCTCAAAGCATAAATTTTTTTTCCAAACATCATGAAGGGATATTGAGGAAATAAAAATTAATTAATACACTATCAATAATAAAAAACACTCAAGTTTCAGTCCAAGATCCCTTGAGGGCTAGTAAAGAGGTAACAAGCCTAAACCACAAACACCCTAACTAGTACACCATGAACATACATAGGAGTGATTAAGAATTATAGAGAATTTATAATTATGGATATGATTTTTTTGAAGGTGTATGGACATATCCAATAAGTAATAATGAGTCTTGAGACCCAAAACTCAAAGTAGACCTCTCTTAAGCCTCAAGAAAACTAAGAAAGCCTTCCAAAGGATAAATTTAGATGCTTGTACTATATATAACACTTAGAATGGTAAGATGAGACATTTGGGATAGCTGAAGAGGTTAGTAAATAAGTTTTCCCAAATGAAATGAGGTCATTTTGACATCCCATCTTTATCAATAGTCATTAAGACCCTAGACAGGTCTTAGACCCTTCTAAAACCTGGATTACGACCAGTCAAGGGAAATGGACCTAAAATAAACCTTTGATTCTAAAAATTTATCTTTGAACATATTATATGTTATTAGGGACTCTAAGGATGTTATAAAAATATGTTTTGATGCTAATGTCATTTATATGAATTACTCCAAATATAATGTTTTCATTATTTTTGGTGTTTTTTAGGTGCTCTAAGAAGGGGAAGCTTCCAAATCATGGGATGAGGTAATTTAGGAGTTTTAAATATTAAATCTAAAAAAAATTTCATGGTATATTTTGGAGGTGGTCTAGCTAGGTCCATTTTCAAAGGTAGTCCCAAACAGGCTCAAAATAAGACTAGGAAACAAGGTGGTTTCTTAGTTTACACACTTCCACATGGTCTCAGTGCCTTAAAATCAACATGGAGGTTTTTTATAGTGTGTTTAAATTTAACAAAACACTTTTATATAGTTTCACACGTTTAATATCTCCCAATAACAATATTTCTAATTTCTAGGCGTAAGAGGGCTAATTAGGCTTAATTTGGGAGAGGGAATGAGTTAGAAAATACACTTTCACTTAGAATATAATCACTAAATTTTGTGTGGAGATGTAATGGGATATAATATATTTAAAAATACTCTTATTTTTCCATATTCATATCTAGATTATTCCACAAAAGGAGCTTTATCTATTTTTAGTGTTACATGGATTTGAGAGGAAATTAAAGGTTTTGGTCCAAAACCAAGTCTTTTTGAGTGATTTATGTCTTAAAAAGTATTTTTAAACATATAATATTATATTAAAAAAGTATCCATGGAGGAAATTTTTAGTCTTGAGAAGAAACTCTACTTTTCCCTTTTACGCCCTATTAAAGATAAACTTTTTAAGGAGTCAAAACACCCAATCATTGTATAATGCTTATAATAGACCTTGTAAATGCTAATATACATTATCCATGCTATAAATTAGGTGTAAAAAATAAAATTATTAGTTTTTATGAGTTTTAAATGTTTGAAAAGGTCTTGAGTCTCCTAAATTCACCTTCTCTCCTTCCAATGCCTAGGCTCATTAAAGGAGTCAAAATTGCACTTAATATCTTCTAAAAACCCATGGATCATGTAAAGACCTATTAAATGTCCTATAATAATATATAAATTAATAGTAAATAGGACTTAAAGTCCTATTTTCAAGGGGGAATAACATTTATTCAATAAAGACATAGGACCCAGTCTATAAGGGCTTTAACAAGGATTTAAGCACTCTCCAAGTGGTTAAGGCTTGAAAAATCATGAAGAAGACATTATCAAAGACCCCTATATATATATATATATATATATATATATATATATATATATATATATATCCTATTCCCCATAGGTAGATTTATGTTTTAAAACGTTTAAATAATAACTATGTAGCATTTTAAGAAGGGCATAGACCAAGTTTGAAGACCCCTATTTTGGGGTTTCTTTGTCTCTAGGCATTTGATTTTTATATTTGAACTCATTTTACATAATTTAATTAATCACTCTTTTATTTTATTTTTGATAAAATTATTAAAATTTTTACACTCACCTTTTGAGAGAAACAATAATCTCTTGTTCCTCCATTTTCAAGTTTTTGGGTGAAGTGTATGTGTTTGCATTGATATAGCATAGTGAAACATTGTTTTCCTATGTTAGTGTATGGTTTTTATAGCTTAATGAAAGGTTTTTTATGTTTTATAAGTCATTATAAGTGTCTATATCATATTTATTACAAGCATTGGATGTGAATTAGGTTCTTTTACATTCGTTCCTTGTAAACACTAAGTTTTTCATGTCCTTATGAAAAACTATTGTATAAGTCATTCCTGAGTGTAGATAATGTGTACAAGCTTCTCCATTTAATAAGAGTGTTAATTTAAAGCATAATTGGTCATAAAAAATTGGTGCATCAACTTTATTTCTAGTTTTCTTTTCAATTCCATTGTAAATAGTGTCTTTTTCACCCTTTTTATTGTCAGAATAAGTAATTAATTTTAAGAATAAGATTTAGTTAGAGCACCAAGGGAACCAATCCTCTCTAGATATTATCTCTCTTAAAATTTACCAAAACTTAGGAAATATTCCATGTTACATCATGTTTTAATTACAATGATTGATATGGGGGGTGAATTAGTCTTAAAAAACTTTCAATTAATTACATCCACTCATCCATGAACTATGAAAACAACATAGTGATCTAGTAATGCATTAAGAATCAATCACATGAACATGAAAAAATATAACACATTAAAGATGTGGTAAAACCTCATGGGAAATAAAACCCACTAAAAAAAATCTTAGACAAACTATCCTATAAGACAATGTATCAAATTTAGTTGAGCACCAACTCCATATTTATCAAGCACCTACATAACTTTAGTAAGCACCCACTTAGTAGGAGGCCACAACCCCATATGACTAATAAAAAACTTAGTAAAAGGAATATTATGCAAACAAAAAAATTCAAGGAATTTAAAAATCCTTCTTGATTAGGCCCCTACTTATCCAAGACCAATTTTGCAAGCACTGACCTGCAAGGAAGCTTTAACTCCCTCTTTGACCAAGCACCAACTTAGCCAATCAACTTCTTTCTTATAATCTTCCACTCAGATATATATCTACTATATCAACTATAATACATAAATAAAACACATTTCATACAACTTTGATATCATCCCAATATATAATGATCACTCTTTTAGCTCTACTCCACTTGATCTTTCTCAAAATTGCCTCTAGGCTTCTTCACTCAACTAGCCATCTTCAAGATTGAATAGGTCATATAACCTTAATATTCAACTATAAAACACTTGTATGATATTTATATTATTATTTTATCTCTTCTAAGGGTTTATAAAAAAATTTAGAACCTCCTTAGGCTCATTTATTTATTAATCGATTCACTTACTCTAAGCTTTTACAAATAGGCCTAAAATGCCTTGTATATATACTCATTTCATATTCATATATCACTTGGTCAGACACATACCATTAGAATATTAGGTTTGACATAGAATAAGAATTATGACATATCATAAACATTATTAAAATGAACTTGATTGTAATTTTTGGTTTGTCATAACTTTATTATGTTTTATTTCACTTTTAGGTCTAGTGGAAACCTAATTGCATTAGGTCTATCTTCTTAACGTCAAATATTGATCCTCTTGGTCCCATATGGTTTTTAAAAAAAAATTAAATCCATTAAATAAATTATCATAATACATATACTAACATCATCCATGCTTGGTTAGACCTATATCTTTCATTTATACCATGAAATCTCTTTTAGGACAAATTGTCCTATTAGGCCTGTGTACCTCAAAACTTTGTCTTGAAAAATGAGGCTTAAAACACACATAATCCACTAAAATATGATTAAAAATGTAGATATAAAAATTATACATGCACTTAGGGTCATTACTAAATGTATTATACACTTCCACTCAGAGCTTAAGACTTCAAGACCAACTCATCACAACACTCACTTAAAATTGTAAGAATACTCAAAAACACAGTCATGGTGACTTACACCTTGAACACATATGTATAAAATTTAAATTAAATATGATGAATTTAAATTATATTATGAGATATATAAACAATTATTAGATATAAATATCATATATTCAAATGGAAAATATTGGTCTTGTAGATCAATTTCTTGACCTTATATCACATAGTCTTATCTGAACCAGATAGGTCAAATTATGAGCAAATTTTTCACCATATTACCTAACATAACAAACTTATAAAAAAACATTAAAACTAATTAAAATTCACAATAAAAACATCCATTCATTTTATTTCATCATTCTACCATGGAAACACACTCAAATCCATCTTCTCACTTCTGCCTAGGTTTTATACTATTTGCACCATTAGGTCTGTCAACAACTGGATAACTTGGAAGACCATTTTATAGTATTTTAATGGTGAAACCTACATAAAAACCATAATTTTAATTAATTACTATTCTCTATCTTCTTATTCCATTCATTTTCTTTCCTCGACCAATGCAAATTTTAAGAGATAAAATGACTTCTTGATAAATAAGCTTGTATTTGTGTATTTTCTCTCTCATTTTACTAACCACCACCACATGGAAGTATGTGGGATAGTTTGATACATTATAAAATATTTTTTATATGACTTTGAGACCATTTTTGACTTTTTTAAACAATATATTCCACATCAGGTCCTTATTATGGTCCTAGGGATGTTTAACACATGTTTTGGTGTTGACAATTGTTCATAAAGGACTACCCTTTAAATCCAAAACCAATCCATAGAGATATTATATATTAACATTAAAAATTTCTCATTAATATCTCAAGTTCCCATGTTAAGGTTACATGTTCCAATAAACACCTAAAATTCCTTTTCAAGTTTGCATACCTTCATTCTATGTGCTCAAGAGACCTCAAAACAACTTTTCATGCCTTTTCCTACAAACCATGACCTCATAATTCATGATCAGTCTTAATACAGCTGGAATTACCTATATACATTCTCTCCATTACACATTAACCTTGAAATGTGATCCTCATACCTCATTAGGCTAGGAAGGTCTAAATAATGGTTTAGGTGCAGACCAAGATTGAAGGACCTACCTTCCAAGACTCACTTTAAAACACTTCTAAGTACATCCAAAACTTCATCTCATGCTCACAAAACCTTAAAATCCTATCACATGCCTAATTTAACTCACCTAATCATGTCACCATCTTCACCATGCCATGACTAGGCTTAATATTATAATGCACTTGACACCTTGACGTGTACCTTCATCAAAAACATAAGGCATTAGTTGCCTTAAAATTATCTCTTACCTTAAAATTATATTTTGTCACATGGATCACCCTAAAATTCTTAAAGTCACAACTATGCCAAACTATGCACATACATTACTCTACACATACATCTTCATATCATGATATCAATGACTTGTACAGACCTTTTCATACACTATGCTTCATATGCAGAGATTAGTTATCTTTAAACACTTTTCTATGACATATACATTCCATTCTCACAAAATTCATGACAACTATCATTACCACATTCTTCTCTTTCATGGAAACAGTCATGGAAACACTCTTTTATCTCATGCACCTACTCTTTCATGTACCATCACATATCATATACTACCATCTATCCTTAGTTATCTGACATCAATATTAACATCAACCTTAACCACTAATCACCTTTGAAAAAATCATACTACTAATTGAAATGAAACTCTCAATAGGCTACTCATATCCACTACCATGCTCAAGTACTTGACCAAAGAGACCTTTGACATCAATGACCATTATGCCTTTACATGATGCACCTATTTGATACCAATGATGACAACATGCCAACAAACTCCCCCTTTATCATTGATGGAAAAGACATTGATGGAAAATATATTACAATCTAAAATCACTTAAAATGGTATTTTCCCCATCTGTTCATTCTCCCCCTTTTTACATTAATGATAAAGGGTCTTTCAAAAAATACCATTTGATCCTTAGACCTAAACTTAAAATAACATAATGAAATTCTTACAAAAACTCACCTTAGGCTCATACCAATTATTGTAGACAAATTTTGAAAAACTTGAATTGTACCTCAAGAAACCATTCTTCATATCATTGTCTTGAAACTTTACAATAGATATCTACAAAACTCCCCCTAAATCTATACTCTCCTCTTTAATCACAATATCAAAACCAATCTCAGAAACATCTTTAAACATGCTACTTATCCCCATTCTAAACTTTCTCCCAAAACTTGAATCTTTTCTCAATTGATTCTTTATTTGATATAAACACAAAGAGACACCTACATCTTTATTTTTTTAATATACCTTTTATGACATAGACCATTGATCATATGATCTTGGAACTAATGAATCATTTGATTAGCTCCCCCTTTGTCCTCACAGCTTGTGCTCATCATATGAGTCATCAGGACTCAAAGACCATTCTCAACATCCTTCAAGCATATTGATAATAATACCAATTCTCAACACAAATCAAGATATCAACTATAAAAATATAGAATAACTTTTTTCTTACCTCTCATATACCAATCAACTACACATGATTTTATCATGATTCTAACCCTATCAATAACATCCACTTGTATTTATGACAATATTTGTCTTGTAGACCAATCCATATATGTCTATAGACATAATCTTATGCTTATAATTGCATTCCATACCATGACTCCTCATAAACTAATCCCCAATATCAACTCTCATACTAACCAAAACTCCTTTCACCTTGTCATATACATATAACCTATAAAGAAAACAACTCGTACCTAGAAATACAAAAAATTTAAAATCTTCTCAAGACAAACCCTTCTTTGACTACAACCTCATGCTTCTAATGATAAGAGAGTGTCACCATGAAGCCTAATGGAGTAAACTCTTTTAATAGTGTTCTCAAAACTCCATTAACTCAAAATATTCCTAGATCTCCAAACCACTCTACTTAGCTATCTTACAATCATGAGATTGATAGTCCCTCCTTTGAATACATTTAGGCTTGATTAGAGAATTTAACTCATCCACATTGTCATCCTTATTCTTATCTTTGAATACCTTGTTAAGACATGTAGATAAAAAGTTTTCTTAACATTCCTTCACTTTTGATCCTTGATTTATCTTAACAAATAATCCATCTTGACACTAGGGCTCAATATGATCAGTCCTAACTTTATTTATCTTCCATACCAATGTTTGACCCTTTTTTTGCACTCTAGGAGCTCCATATAATTGTTAAGTATTGAGGGTATTCTAATTATATTAGGAAAAAATGTTTAAATGTGTCTTATATTGTGATAACTAAAGCAAACAACATTATTATACTTACCTCTTGATTGATTACTCATCCCATCATCCCATGACAACTCATCCCTTGATACCATTCTATAATCACTTGCTCTATGAGAAAAGTTATGATGAGATTAATATTAATGTAGTCATATAAAATTTCCAAATTGGTATTTTGAGTGTGGCTTGTGACACCACATCCATAGGTCCTTTTTACATACTCTTGCAACCCTTCTAGACACCTTTTTGCTCATTACTAGTCATCTTAAACCTTTTGAATGGTCATTCCACCTCAGCCAAGTATTATTATCCATGCCAAACCTATTCCCATATTTCCTAATCCTATAGGATAAGAGTGCCCTAATTGGACTATACCAACCAATAGAGAAGTGTCTTGTTTTTGGTAGTCCTATCCATTTACACTTTGAGCCCTAATGGTCATTTTCATCTGATCCTTATCCTTAATTAGGTCAGGCTAGTGTGAATACATTTGACCCATGATCAATTATTCCCTATAAAATCCCACTCAAAGCTCATTTACAAAACAAGGTGACCAAACATACAAAACAAGCAAAAATACAAATAAATAACTAAGGAAAACATCCCTATTCTTTGCACACAGTCACCCAACATAGCTACAAACCTACTCAAATCCTAATAATAGTACCTAGCCACCTAAAACACTATCAATTTGGCATTTACATCCACATCACACTATTGAACAAAGCACATTAGGTGAGAAAACTGCATATGGCTTGATCCCTCTTTGAAGTATTGGTATGTAGGTAGTGTTCCCACACAAGGGGTATGGATTGCATGTTCATTAAATATTTCACACTAACCCCCCTCTCTTTCTCAAGTGACTCAAATTTAATTTTATCAAGCATGATGGAGGGTTAGGGTTTGAATAAAAAATCAGATCTATAGCAAGTTCTATTGACAACCAGTGCTCAGTTTTTCATAGGCACACTTATACAAGCACAATACAACTACTTATAAAGTTTTTAGTCTTTATGATCATTTTGGACAATAGCGGTAGGAATGGACAATAACATCAAACACTAAAGCATCCACATTTTAGTTCTCATATCCTTTCACTCATCAAAAGATAGATTTAGGTTCATGACACCTTCCCAATCCTACATAATAGTTTTCAACCTTTGTATTAGCCATATTAGTCTACTTTCCAACTAAGTTATATTTCTTCTTATTTATTGATATTTTTAGAAAGGTGAAATAGTTACACAAATCAGGACTATATTTATTTCTATATTCTATACTAATTTATTAATCTAGAACCTTAACTAAAATAGGAATAAAACTCCATTATTCCCAAATAAGTTAAAACATTTGGTAAACCCAACTTACTTTATTTGCACACAAGAACCCTAGAAAACCTAGGGAAAATTCTTTACTAATTTTAGAAATATTCTTCTTAGTTTTCTTGCATATATAAATCATAATTTCACATATAATTTTAAAAATTCACCATAGTAATTTTAAAAATTATTTCTTTCAAACCCTAGTTGAATATACTAGGTCCCTTTGCTTTTTGAGGTATCACCTTACATCTAAATCATTTTCATTCTAATTTTATCATAGTAATTTACAAGTTCTCCTTTCACAGACCTAAGATGGCTCTACTAGGTCCAATGATGTACATGATTGTAGAAGTTTTTTTTCATTAATTTAAAGTTTTATCATATGCCTTTTATGCTTGATTCACTTATTTTTTAAGTGAGAACACATCCATGTTATTCCTTTTATTGATCAGATTTACATATATTTTTGTACACATCTTGCCTCACCTCCCTTGGAGCCTTTATCTAATGTTGAGTCATGTTGCATGGTCCATTTTGATCTTCCCCAGGTCATTACCCATCACTAGAGAGCCTAGATGACACCCTTTTTCCCTCCACCACCTTGACCTATCAATTATCTTCTCTATCCTCCTCTCATAACTTCTACTATCCCTATATGACTAGTAGATAATGTGGTTAGAGTTATTACTCGATATGTCACCATACATCCTCCCCATAGTTAGGAACCCTGTCACCCTCTTATTCCCTCCCATCCCAAGCCCAACCCACCTACACATGCATACTTGTATAAGGCATATGATATTGTTGATCATTTGAGAAACACACCAGCTAAGATTTCCATGTTAAAAACTACTATAAAAATCAAATGTGTTCAAGGATGTTCTTTATCAAAAACTCACTTAGAATTTTATGCCCATTGATTTAAAGCATTCTTATTTTGAATTAGTGGTCAACACATTAAAAAATATAAAAGATGTTATTTATTTTGATCATGAAGACATGCCTTCTCAGATAGTTTTTTATCAAAATATACCACTATTCATACAAGCTCAAGTCAAAACTAGTGAAGTTAAGAGAGTTCTAGTTGATAGTGGTTCTGGACTTAATATATATAATATTACATTTTTATAGACCATGAGTGTAGATATGGATTCCATGTATAAGTCATAGAATAACATTAGAGGGTTTTATGATATACCATGATAGACATTAGGCACCATTGCTTTAGACATCATGGTAGGGGCCAAAACCCTCTCTACATAGTTCCAGGTCATGTCAAGTCCTCTTCATTATAACTTTTTACTTGGATGACCTTGGATACACGCTATGGAGGTAGTTCCTTCCAATCTTCATTGATGTGTTAAGTTACTCCATGAAGGATACCTATACACGTACCTAGTAAATAACCAAAAATTTAGATATTGAAAAATAATAGAGTCATTTTTTACTATTTTGATAGATGGGACACCTCATATCTAGTTTAGTAACCAACTCATCACATCTCACTTGACTAGATACATACATATTAGGTAAGATAAATGAGCACATCTCACACTCTTCCACATACATTTATTTATTTAGCTCTAGATATTCAACCAATTATAATAGCTTTAACCATTATAGGTACTCCATTAATCACATTTATTACACCTATTACAATTATGCAATCAATGATAGTAGTTTTAACTATCCTAGTTAATTCTATAGATATAGCTCTTCAAGTAGTCACAATCACTTCACTAGTTATAGATACTCTTGCAGTACCACTATCATCTCCTACTATAGTTGATGAGAATCCCATATCATAGTTACCCTTTGTGGTAAATTTTGAATTAACATATGTGCATGATGTTGATATAGATTCCTAAGCTACTTCAGCTGATGATATGATACCCACACTCATAGATGACTATTTGTGTCGATTGAGCTTTACACCAGTTGGCCTAGGAGAATATTGAGATGACTCTAGATCCCTCATCACACATCTTGTATCACTATTATCATCTCAAGATACACTCTTAGGATATAATCCACATTGATGGCCATAGATATATCACTTTGTACATACATTTCACATGGTTGCCTCTATAGATATAGAGCTAGTCATTTAGATTTAGGCAGGCAACACACAACATCAACCATAGATTATGCTATAGATGTTACTTGATCATGGATTAATCACACTACCTATACTATGACATATATATATATATATATATATATATATATATATATATATATGTATATATATATATATACATATATATATACATATATATATATATATACATATATATATATATATATACATATATATATATATTATTAGGTTATCATGACAATATGGTCACCCATTTTGTCTCTTTCATAGAATCACATGTCATGACACAAACTCATATAAAAATTTACAATAGAGATTGGATAAAATATAGGTTTAGGGTACTATTTAGATTATATCACCACCAAAACCAACTCTACCACTTCCACTAAGGCCACTGCCTACTAGAGATAAATTCCGTAGAGGAGAACCAACATCTTCACCACCAGAGTGACCCTTATTTTACCTTTGCAAATATGGCACCACTACGAGTGATAGATCTCTGACTACATAAAGATCACAAATCTTATTTACACCTAAGGAGATATCCACCATGTATATAGAGCCTAAAGCATATCATGATACTTATGATGATTATCTTGAGGCATTTCATGATGGACATGATCCCTTCCTCCATCTCCATCCCTAATGAGCTCCATTCTTGAACCCTTTACCCCCTCCAGCTTAGTCTTTTATGTCATTATGTATATATTGCTTTACTCACATTATTGTACATAATTTCTTAGCTTACTTGTACATAGTTTATTTAGAATTACTTTTACATAATTTATTAGGTTACTTATTCATATTTTCATTATGATTAATTTTACATATATTATTTTAATATACCAAAAATAATATAACATGTCAAAATACAAAAACATTCAAATAACTCAAAACACCAAAAAAAAATTAACTATACGCATTATCCATACTATGATTTACATTTATACTACGATGTTAGACTTGAATTTTGCTATTATATGCTATTTTTTATGATGTATCTAAATTACCATACTTCACCTAATCTTCTTTCAGTGTGTGAAGTGACACCCAAATCCTTTGTTGATTCACTCTACCCATTAAAGAGGCATCTTACTTCTACATTGAAGACATGCATCGGCATATCTACCCATGAGGGGTATATTCTAATGACTACAGCATCTAGGTTATGTCATTATTAAACCACACACTCTACTTATCATGTTGATGTACATTACTTACTAGCCTACATAGATTATTCTATAAACACTCACTAGTATATATTACTTGTGTATTTATTAGCATCTACATATTCTTGTACTACATGTTTTTCATATTTTCACTTCTTGATATGATTAGTTAGATGTGATAATATTTCTAGTATTTATATTCCTTCCTTTCTTTCTTTGAGTAGTTAGATGTGATTAAATTTCTTAGTTCTTATTTTTTTACTTGTGTGTGCCTTTGGATATTTTCCAATGTCCTTTGCCTTTACTCTTATATGTGCTTACTACCCTCACACCAATCTTTCTTGTTTTTAATTATATGTGTATGTGGGAATTTGAGCATGTATTGTATGATTTCTTTCCCAATTTGAGTGACATGTTCCCATGTCCCTTGTTTACTTGGCCCCTTGGCCTCTTTTGTATGATTCTTTCTTTTTGTCTTATGTACTTATTTGCAATGCCATGATCCATATCATGTATTATCTTGCCTTATTGGATGCCATGATGGACATCATGCTCCATCAATCCTTTAAAACTAACTATATTTATAGTTTTAGTTTAGTATACTACATATGCTATTACATTGTTACATCTATCTAGGCATACCCCTATTGATCTAATAATCTCCAACATAAAATATGTTATATCTTGAGACATATTTTCAATCATCATTGTTATATCATGTATTTTTTAGCACAACACACTTACAAGGATCTTTATTCAAAGGGAAGTCATTTCAAGGTCTTCATTGCTACCCTTAAAAGAGGGACAACAAATAGGGGTTTTGTCAAAGATATCAAAGCCCTATACCAATCAAAATTAGTTTTAAAAAACACTTAGAACAATAATTAGAATTCAAAACATGTAGAATAGAATATAAAAATAGTGATGAACATAAAACAATCATAAAAAATAGTAAAGGAGAAGAGCACCCCATTTGGACTACAACACTGGACACTAAAGTGTCCAATTTTTTATGCTCTTATCTAAACAACCAAAAACCCAAAAAATTTAGAAATAAATAGAAAGATGAGGCAAATTATAGTTTTATCAGCTATACTCCAATTTAGATTGGGTAGTTTCAACATAATTTTACTAAGATTATCTATATATAGGTGATATAATGTGCAACATGATGGATCTCACTTCTATTTTTAGATTGGGTAGTTGGTACAACTTCCAGATCAAAATCCATGTTACAGACACCAATGATTGGGGAAAATGTGCATGGAACATTTGCCTTATTTTCTTTCTAGTTAATTATATTACCTAGGTAGTCTAAGTAGTTGCATGCCTTATTTCATCTATAAGTGGTTGACATCATTTTAGAGTGGCTTTCATATAATCCTAGTTCTTAGTTTTGGATTGGCTTTTATACAAGCCTACTCTCAACCTTTTGGAGTCACCAAGATTGGCCTAGTTAATAGTACACATTAAACTCTCCACACCACATTATTATATTATAGAACATTCATGGGCTTCATGATCCATCTTATATGACACACATTTATATCAATATTAGTTCATATTTCACACTTAGTGGGAAATGATGAAGCCAAAGGACTAGCTAACCTTTGTATTCTTGAGCTGCCTACTTATAGGGATTGAAAACATAGTCCAAACATCAATTAACACATGCATGATAACATAGCTTCACTACATAGTGGGTGATGATGGATCCAAAGGGATAGCTTTTTTATTCTTAAGACACGCTTGAGGAATTGAGCACGTAGCTCCATTCATGATATTACTCTTAGTACAACACATACCCAACATCACTCAACATCACAAAAAGTTTTATATTGGTTCATGTACCTCATGATGGGTATTCATTCCTTTCTCTTCCTCTCTCTTTTACCCTACCTTTATATATTATTATTTTAGACATAGGATGCCTAGTAAGAACTAATCTACTCCTTGTTTTCTCTTGTGTATTTATACTTCATGTTGTGTTCTCTTTATGCACACTCAAAATAGAATATCTTCAAGGGATTTAACATTAAAATTAAGTTTAGGTATGCTTTATAATTTTCCTTTATATTAGTATTTCTCTTTGCACATCACTAGAATAAAGGGGGGCTAAATTTAGTCATATAAAATGTCCAAAATGGTAGTTTGAGTCTGGCTTGTGACACCCCATCCACAGGTCCTTTTTTCATGCTCTTACAACCCTTATAGACACCTTTTTTCTCATTTATATTCATATAAAAACTTATAAATGATCATTACACCTTAGTCATGTAGTATTTCCCATGTCAAACTTGTTCCCCCAGGTCCTGATCCTATAAGATAGGAGCACCCCATTTGGATTATAGCACCCAATAGAGAAGTGTCCCATTTTTGGTGGTCCTTTCCATTTGCACTTTGATCCCTAATAATCATTTTCATCTAGTGATTATCTTTATTTAGGTTGGGATAACATGAATACATTTAGCCCATGATCAATTTTTCCTTATAAAATCCCATTCAGATCTCATTTACAAAGGTAGGTGACAAAACTTACAAAGTAATCTAGAATAAAAAAATAACTAAGGCAAACTTCCTTATTCTTTTCACATAGTCACCCAACATAGCTACAAACCTACTCAAATCCTCATACCAGTCCCTAACCACCTCAAACATTATCAATTTGGCATTTTCATATACATCACACTATTACACAAAGCACATTAGATAGGAGAACTACATATGGATTGATCTCTCTTCAAAGTATTATACGTAGGAATCATGTCCACACAAGGGGTGTAGATTTCACGTTCATTACATATTTCACACTAATCCCCCTCTCTTTCTCAAGTGACCCAAATATCATTTTATCAAGCATGGAGGGTTAGGGTTTGAAGATAAAAGTAGTTCTATAGCAAGTTCTATCAACAACCAATGCTCAATTTTTCATAGGCATGCTTATACAAGTATAGTGAAATTACCAAAAAAGTTTTAGGTCTCTATGATCAGTTTGGACAACATAAATAGGAATGTATAAAAATGTTGGACACCAAAGCATCCACTTTTTGATGCTCCTATCCTTTTACCCAATGAAATCTAGTTTCAAGTTCTTGACACCTTCCTAGTCCTACACAATTGTTTTCAACCTTTGTATCAGCAATCTCAATCTACTTTCTAGCTAAATTGTATTTCTTCTAATTTATTGATATTTTTAGAAAGGTGAATAATACAAATAGTTTCACAAATCAAGACTATATTTAATTCTATATTCTATACTAATTTATTAATCTAGACCCTTAAATAAAATAGGAATAAAACTCCATTATTCTTAAATAAGTTAAATCAAATAACTATTGAAATAATTATAATACCTCTTTGCATTGGGTTACCTGATTGGTCTCTTCATGTTATATTCTTGACTTGTTGATATTCACTATAAGTCTTAGATTTGAGAGTTTCTACACAAGTCTTTGAGGTTTGACTCTCCTTGTTCTCCTTTTGGTCTTCCCTAAACCCAAGACATATTTTATCATGTGAATACCTTTGAATACTTAAAATATCACCAATAACTTCAGTACTCTTTTCAAATCTTTGATGTGTTTTCAACATGACTGTTGCCTGATCTAATTCTTCCTTCAAGGACTCTATTTATATTCTAAACTTGATGCATTCTTCCTTCTTGGTATTAATATTTGTAGTGACAATGTCAATATAAGTTTCCTACTATTTGATGATCTCCTCATGTTCATTGGTGTTGATGCGTAGTCTCTCTTCAAATAGACTCATTTTATCCTTATGACTCTTAACCAATGATATTAGTTTTTTATCCTTCCTTCTTTGGAACTTCAACTTCTTTAGAACACTCACCAATTTTGCCTCAAGGTTCACTTCAGGCTCTTCTTCATCTAGTTATTCATCATCCATAAGGACTTTTTCTTTTGAGAAAACCTCATTGTCTTTTTCTATATCCATGAATAAGTTTTTATTGCTGTCATAATAATTACTATCATCATCACTTTTAGATGTACTAGTGTCACTTACATTAGATTAACTACTATCTTCTTTGGTATAGAAACTTCTCTTGTTATTGAATGACCCTTTTTTGTCTTCATACTTCCTTAAACCCTTGTTAATCTTATCAAGATTATAGATATTATCATCACCATGATTTTCATCATGTTCTTTATCATGCTCATTCTTATCCTCGTTAGGATAGTTAGAGGCAAAGTGGCCAATCTTACCATAGTTAAAGCATTTAAATGGAAACTTGACCTTATATTTAGCTAATCATTTTCATAGTTTTTTTGACAAACATGGCTTTGATCTTGTCATCATAAATTTATTTATAAACATCATCTTTGGTGGTCTCACCTTGTGACTTTTTCTTAGCTTTGAATGTAGCTTCCTTCTTGGAAGTTCTTCCATCACTTATTATCATTTCATAGGTAGTATAGATGCCATGAAGCTCATCCATATATAGTATTTTAAGGTCTTCGATCTCCTCCATAAAAGACACATTTGAATAAAACTTAGATGTTAGAGATCTCAATACATTTTATACTACTATTGATTCTTCCAACTTCTCTCTTAGGCCTCTAATGACATTTACCACTTCATCTAATCTCAATTAATAAGATGCAATGTTCCTTCAATCTAAGGATTTAAAACTACCTACAACGAGTCTAAAAATTTTCCAAATTCACTTTGGTGTCTCCTTCATAGATGGTATACAAATTTTACCAAATGATGTATCATATTGTATGACCTTAACAAATTATATTTCCAAAAGACCACACAAGATGACATTCATTGCCTTGGAGTTGTTCTCACTTGCCTTCTTCCCTGATACATCAGTTAGTGGTATAGAGGGTGGAGTGAATCCATCAACAAGAGAGTTACATATGTTATAACCTAAGGACATTAGATATTTCTTCATTCTGATGCTCCAAAATTTATAGTTAGTCTCATTTAAGTGAAGAGCCTTATTGGTTGAGAAACCTCTTTGTACTTGTTGACTAGACATGCTTGTGCTTCACAGATCTCCTCTAAGTTGTAAGGTCCAATTCAAAGGAACATGATTTTATACCAATTTTTGGAAGAAAAATAATTGATAGGTGGGCTGAATCACTATTAAAAAACTATCTATCAATTATATCCACTCAACTATGAGCTATAGAAGCAACACAATGATCTAGCAATGAATTAAGAACCAATCACATGAGCATGAAACAAGATAACACATCACATATGTGGGAAAACCTCATGGAAAATAAAAATAACTGAAAAAAATATTGTATAAAATATCCTATAAGATAATGTATAAAATTTAGTTAAGCACCAACCCTAGATTTATCAGGAACCTACTTGACTTTAGCAAGTACCCACTTACTAGGAGGCTACAACCCCCTATGACTAAGAACCAACTCAATCATAGGACACTTATACAAGCATAAAAATTTAAGTCATATCAAAATTCATCTTTAATAGGCATAAAATTAGCCAATACAAATTATAAAAGTACCAACCTACAAGGAAGCTTCAACTCCCTCTTTGACTAAGCACTAACTTAGCCAACCAACCTTCTTTCTTCTAATAGTCCACTCAACTCTCTATCTACTTTATCCAGTATCATAAATCAAGAACACATAGATGATTAAAATCTAATATCCTATAAATATACAATGATCACTCATTCAGCGCTATTCTACTTGATCTTTCTCAAAACTACCTCTAGGCTTCTTTGCTCAACTAGCCCTCTTCAAGACTGAATAGGTCATATGACCTTAATATTAAACTATGGAACAATTATATGATCTTATTTATATGATTATATAATATCTCTTGAGGGTTTATAACATGTTTTACAACCTTTTTAGGCTCATTTAATTATCAATCCATTGACTTAATCTAACCTTCTATAAATAGGCCTAAAATTCTTTGTATATATACTCATCTCTTATTCATATATCTCTTGGTCAACCACACACCTTTAAAATTTTAGGTAAAACATATATTATATACATCTCATAAAAATTATTAAAATCAACTTGAGTCATTTTTTTGGGTCTGTCATAACTCTATTAGGTCTCATTTTATTTTAGGTCTTATATAGACCTAATTGCACTAGGTCTATCTTCTTAGCATAAAATATGGATCCTATTAGGCCTAGATGGATTTATCCAAAAAATAAAAATAATTTAACCACTTATTATAATACCTATACTAACCTCATAGATGATTTTTTATACGTTTATCTTTTATTTATACCATAAAACCTCTTTTAGGATAAACTATCCTATTAGGCATGTGTACCTGAAAAGTCTATCTTGAAAAATGAGGCTTAAAACACACTTAAAAAAATTGAATATGATTTTAAAAAATTAAATATATATAGTATAAATGACCTCAAGGTAATAAAAAAATTAATTATACACTTTTACTCAGAGCTTAAGACTTCAAGATCAACTCATCACAACACTCACTCAGAACTGTCAGAATACTCAAAAACACAATCATGGTGACTTATACCTACAACACTTTTGTAGACATTTACGATGAATTTTTATGAATTTAAATGATACTATGATATATATAGACCATTATTAGATATAAATATCATATGGTCAAATGGAAAATATTGGTATTACAGACCAATTGCTTGACCTTATATCACATAGTCTTATCTAAACTAGACAAGTCAACTTGTGAGCAATGTTTTCACCATATTCATTGAACTAAAAACCTATTCCAAGAATGAAAATTAATTAATTATAATAAAAAATATATACATACATTTTGTTTCATCATTATATAATGGAAACATACTCAAATTCATCTTTTCACTTTTGCTTGGGTTTTATACTATTTACACCATTAGGTCTATCTACAACTAAATAACTTGGAAAATTGGTCTAACATATTTAAAGGGTGGAACATATATATAAACCTTAATGGGCATGAAATATTATTCTCTATATTCTTTTTCCATTCATTTTCTTTCCTTGACCAATGTAACTTTTGAGAGTTATAACAACTTCTTAATAAATAAGCCTATATCTTTGTAATTTCTCTCTCATCTAACTAACCACCAGCACCTAAAGTTACCTGGGAGAGTTAAATACATGATAAAATAGTTTATATATGAATTTTAGACCATTATAGTCTATTTTGAATAAAATATTCTACATTAGGTCCTTATTAGGGCTTTAAGGAGGTTTAACACAGGTTTTGGTGTTAATGATTGTTCATAAAGGACTACCCATTAAATCCAAAATAAATGCCTAAATATCTTATATAGGACCATTATCCATCTCTCCTTAATATATTATGTTCCCATGCTGAGGTTATATGTGCCAATGAACACCTGAAAGTCTTTATCAGGTTTGTATACCTTAATTTTGTGTACTTAAGAGACCTAAAAACCACTTTTCATTCTTTTTCATGCAATCCATGACCTCATACTTCATGATCAATCCCAATAAAAATTTAATTACATATATCCATGATCTCCACACATTCACCTTGAAGTATGATCCTCATACATTATTAGGTTATGTAGGGCTAAATAATGGTTTAGATGTAGACCAAGACTGAAGGACCTACCTTCAAAGACTCACTTTAAAACACTTCTAAGTGCATCCACACCTTATTATCATACTAAAAAAACCTTAAAAACATCTCACATGCATGATTTCAATCACCTCATCATGTCACCATCCCATACCTTCACCATGGCATGAATAGGCTCAAGTTTCTAATGCACTTAACATCCCAAACTGTACCTTCATGTAACCAGAAGGCATTAGTTACCTTTAAATTATCTCTTTACTTAAAATTATATCTTTCTTTAAAATTCTCTCTTTTCACATGGCTCACCCTAAAATTCTTGAAGTCATGACTATGTCATACTATGCACATATATTCCTCTACACATACCTCTTCATATAATGATATAAATGATTTATACAGAACTATTCATACACTATGCTTCCTATGCAGACATTAGTTGTATTTAGACACTCTTCCATGACCTATACCTTTCATGCTCACAACATTCATTAAAACTCTCATGACCACACTCTTCTCTCACATGGAAACACTCATGGAAACATTATTTTCTCTCATGCACCTACTCTTCCATGTACATTGACATATCATATACTTTCATATATTCTTAGTTACCTTTGACATCAACCTTGACCACTAATCATAGTTGAAAACATCATGTTATCAACTAAGAACACACTCTCAATAGACTACTCATATCTACTACCATGCTCAAGTACTTGACCAAATAGACCTTTGACATCAATTACCATTATGCCTTTACATGATGCACCATTTTGACATCAATGACACCAACATGCCAACACATCATGAGTAAGAAACAACACACTTTATCTCAAGGGCACACTCCTAATTGACAATAAGTAAGATAACAATATTTTATTGATGTACAACTTTAAGTAATACAAGTTCAAGTTGAATTATGATCCTTTAGATGGATTGCTTCTATATTAAATGTAGGGGTAAAATTATTTATCTCCTAGCTATGAATAATCCTCTTGACAATTACTTGTACATAGGCATTATTTATCTTCTTGTGATCATTAATTTTCTTGATCTTGATATGCACACTATTGTATGGTTTATCCCAATACCTAATTTACTTTGGTATCCATTTTCATAGTCTATTTTCACTAGGAAACAAGATGTTTAATAAATGCAAAAATTTAATTGGACTCACAATATAAATCCTAGATTTTAACAAGTTAGATGGGTAAAATAGATGTCATTTTTAGCTTTCGAGTTTGTTCATGGAGACCCAAATATCTTATTTGGGAATATCATTAAATGTATCATCTTATTGCTGCTTTGGGAAATTTATTGTTCCCTAGATATCCTAATGTATTATTACATGTCACTTCTTCATTAATTCATGGGTTATTAAGTCTTGAATTTTTTATAGACCATGGTGTAGTGAGATCTTGACAAGTGGACAAATATCACTTACTATTAGCTTCATGTGTTTTTAATCATTATTCAATGTCTTGTTTGTCTTAGAGTACCAATATTATTCCTTGTGTTATCATCTTGGGAAATCACTTGTTTTATGCTCTATTGTACCACTTTCAATTGATTTAGAGGTGTAGAGAAGTGGGATGATACTAGGTTGCATATTCAATTCACCTAAAATATCTAATTCCTACCTACTTCATCCTGGTCATCCTAAAGGCTTAAATAATTAATATCATGCCACCCAAAGGGTTGAAAGGCCTTACTCTTTGATCAATGTCTTTCATGGAGGTAAAACTCTAAAATGCTGACAAGTGGAAACCACTTGGTAAATCTATACATATGAAGAGATAATTAGTCATTAGATTTTAAATAAAGTGACTTTATCCATTGGACTATAAATTTCATGAAAAATGATTAAGGTATAATGTTTTGAAATAAAATAATAAAAAACATCCTTAAATCTAGCAATTAAAAATGGGGATTTTGTTAAAGATATAATTGATCCATTCTATCAAATCAATGATTAGGTATTTTAGATTAAAATTTATATAAATAGAGTCAATTTTAGATCTTTGAAGTGATAAAATAGACTCATAATCAAAATATTTTAGTTGTTTCAATATTTAGGTGTAAAAGTAAAAACATGCTAGTTTTATGACTATTTCTACATGTTAGATGACCATCAAATTTAACCAGGAAAATGCTGATGTATATGCTAGTGCCCTATCTAGTTGGAATTAGATACCATGAAACATATATTTTCTCAATTGGGTAAGGATTTATCACTTAATTATGCCTATAGCCTCTTGGTGAAATGAGATATTGATAGGTGTCTAAATCTCATTCACCTCAGACCTAACGGGGAACTTACCAACATATAAACCACACTAAATGAGATCACACCATGTGGCATGATCTTGGACACCTAGGAGGTCTAAGGACTATTTAAAGAACCAAGAGAGCCTAGGGAAGTGGGGAAATAGGATCGTGTCACACAACATGATCTCAAGTGCCCATAAATTATAGGTAGAAACAATTAAGTAAAGATATTCCTACAAAAGTGAGTGAGTAACATGTTGTTGCTTCTCACTTTCCTAAGGACCCACAAGGAAGATAGGTGACCATTAGTTATAAATAAATCACATAGTCATTAGACTTAAAATATGAATTTAAAATAAAATGGATAAGATTACTAATTCAAAAATGACTAAGTCCTAAATTAAAAATTATAAATATTTGGACATTTGATAAATTCTAAATCCAATTAAGCCCATTTTTCAATAATTTTTTCAATCATACCATGAATAAAAGAAACCCAAACTTTATTAGATGAAAAAAAATCATGATTTTAGTGATGAAATTAGGGTGTGTTGTGTAAGCAACAACAACCATGCCCTAGATTTGTGTAACTACACAAGACCTTATGTTCAGAAGACAACATGCCATAATCATCACAAATGTGGGGATAAGTACAAAATGGACTAACTAGAATAACTAGATAGGAAAAAAGAGGGAATTGTAGTCACTAAAATTAACATTTAATGTTAAACATTTCACTTATGACCACTCCTTATACACACTTAACCTATGCTCAGTTCCATGGTTATAAACATTTAATCATATACTTGTAGTAAATGATACTTATATTTAAAAAATTATGATACTTGTTAAAGATTTTATACTTCCATGCCCATCCAATTGTAAAATATATTTTTGGGAGAAACTGTGTTAGCTTTTGATGATCGACGCATTTCAGATCCTCTACTATGATCCTTCATCAAGAAAGAAACATATGTTGAACTGTATAACTTTGATTCTTAAAAATAAGAAGGAAAATATCCATTATAAAAAAATACCTAAAAATAACAAAGTAGCTATTAAATTTAGTTTCTAAAAACAAAAAATAAAGTTTAGAAAGTTTTAGATTATCAAAATTTTATCCTATTTAAATTTATATAAATTGATTATTAAGAATTATATAATTGGTATAAATATATTAATTTAAAGTGTTGTTAAATGAATTGATGGAAATTTATTAAATTCACTATTTAAATTTAATCCTTATGAAAAGAGATAACTAAATAAATTAAATTAAAATATCAAAAGAGAAATAAAAAATGAAATCCAAAAAGAAATAAATAAAGAGAGCACCAACAAATTAATCCTATAAAATTAAATAAACTATCCTCCTACACTTTAACTAAAGAAAAAACATTAATTTCTATAAACAACAATTTTTCATGCATGATTTATCCCTATTCCATCATCTTTGTTTAAATTATTAGGGTATTTCAAAATTTATATAGCTTCCCTTAACTTACGCTTGTGGTAATGATATTCTGCTACAATAATTTTGGCTTCCTCAATATTGATGGCATGTTTGACTTAAATGAATGTTCAAAAAGTGTAGATTTATCTTTTCTTTCAAGATGAATGTCAGCATAATGTTCTTTAATTCTATTTTTAACCAATCTACCTATCTCTCCTATGTAAGGTATATCACAAGAACAATAAACCTTGTAGACATAACTCCTAAGGTTTGGGTCTAATTTATCTTTAGTAGATCATAACATCATGCATAGTTTATTGACAAGAAGGAAATTGGAATGAATATTCTAGAGTTTGAGAATTTTAGATAATTTATTATAAATTCCTTCAACAAAATGCAAATAAGCTATATGCCATCTATAAAAGACTCTTTACCTTTAGTTATATTCATATTATCTTTCACTTATTTGATAGCCTTAGATATTTGTCTACCTAAGTATCCATTCATCTCAAAAAATTTGTTTAGGTGATTAATTTCAAGATCAATATTCTCCTCATCATAAATTTTAAAGGCCCTAGTGATTAAAGTTTTTATGACCCCTACTTTTTGAGCAGGATGATGATGGGATGAGGCATGTAGGTAAAGGTCTATGTGTGTGCCCTTCCTATAAATCTTTCTAGATAATGAAACATCTTACTTCTTAAGAATAAAGACATATAAAAAAGGTAGTTTGTGATCTATCTCAATTTATTTGTTGAATTGAATGTTAGGACAAAGGTTATTGAGGTGGGAATATAATAATTATAAACTATCCAATCCATTTTACCAAAATAAGCTAGTGTCATCAACATATATTTTCCATCATTTAGGTTTCATTGGTTTGATGACAATAATAATAATAATAATAATAATAATAATAATAATAATAATAATAATAATAATAATAATAATAATAATAATAATAATAATGGTTTACCACTATTAGAAAGGTGATCTATTATATTCATGTCATAGTCACTACGGTTATGGACCACTGTAACATTCCCCTTATTAGATTTGAGGATCACAATATTTTTATTATTTTTAAAGGCTTTAAGTGCTCTACATTCCTCTTTGGAAATGTTATAGGAAGGTGGTTTAGCTTTATGTAATTCCATTACATAATATTTTCTAACTTATTCCACTAAGTTGGAAGGAAGATGTTAAAGATCATAATATATACCTATAATGAAATCTTCTTTAGGTATAATTTGAGTGATAATAGCAAAACCTAATCCCATTTTTAATATGTTGAAAGAGGGATTATCTAATAAAAGGTAAAAAATATTGACAAATAACTTATTCTCCTAGTCTAGAATAATGCCAAAGGTATTTGGAGATTTAGAACAAAATTTTAGTCGATTCTTAGATGGAGTAATTTTTTACCCATAATTATGCTTATTCTCATATTGAATAATATCATTATTAATAGTATTCATGTTTATAAAGTTATTATTATTATTATTATTATTATTATCATCATCATCATCATCATCATCATAATCATCATCATCATCATCATCATCATCAATACCAATATCAATAATACTCTTGTTGTTATTAATGTTAAAATTGTCATTATTATTGTCATCAAACCATTGGAACCTAAATGGTGAAAAAGATATGTTGATGACACTAGCTTATGTTGGTAACATGGTTTGGATAGTTTGGAAGTTTTCCATTCCCACTTCAACAACCTTTATCCTAACATTCAATTCACCAATGAAATTGATAAAGATCACTAACTACCCTTTTTAGATGTCCTTATGCTTAATAAAGAAGATGGTTCATTAGCTAGAAAGGTTTATAGGAAGGGCACACACACAAATCCTTACTTTCATACCTCTTCCCATCATCATCATGTTCAAAAATTAGGGGTTGTAATAACTTTAATCACTAGGGACTTTAAAATTTGTGATGAAGAGAATATTGATCTTGAAATTAATCACCTAAACAAAGTTTTTAAGATGAATGGATACTTGGGTAAATAAATATCTAAGGCTATCAAACAAGTGAAAGATAATATGAATATAAATAAAGGTAAAGAGTATTTTGTAGATAGACATATAGCTTATTTTCCTTTTGTTGAAGGTATTTATAACAAACTAGATAAAATTCTCAAATGTCAGAATATTCATTCCACTTTCCTTCCCATCAATAAGTTACGCATGATGTTAGGATCTACTAAAGATAAATTGGACCCAAAACTTAGTATTGGAATATATAAGGTTTATTTTTATTATGTTATATCTTACATAGGAGGGATAGGTAGGTTGGTTAAAACTAGAATTAAAGAACATTATGCTGACATTTGTCTAAAAAAAAGAGAAATATACACTTGATGAGCATTCATTTAAGTCAAAACATGCCATCAATATTGAGGAAGCCAAAATTATAGTAGCAAAATATCATTACCACAAGTGTATGTTAATGGAAACTATAGAAATTTTGAAATACCCTGATAATTTAAATAGATATGATGGACTAGGGATCAATCATGTAAGGAAAACTATGGTTTATAGAAATTAATATTTTTTGTTAACTTAGTGTGGAGGAGGATAGTTTATTTATTTTTTAGATTGGTTTTTTGGTGCTCTCTTTGTTTTTTCATTTTTAGATTTTGTTTCTTCTGATATTTTAATTTAATTATTTAATTAGCTCTTTTCATAAGAATTAAATGTAAATAGTGAATTTAATAAATTTCCATTTATTCACTTAATAACACTTTAAATTAATAGATTTATACTAATTATATAATTATTAATAATCAATTTATATAAATTTAAATAGGATAAAATTTTGATAATCTAAATATTTCTAAACTTTATTTTTTGTTTTTAGAAACTAAATATAATGGCTAATTTTTTCTTTTTAGGTAATATTTTATAATGGCTATTTTCCTTCTTTTTAAGAATCAAAGTTATGATGTTCAACATATGTTTCTTTCTTGATGAAGGATCATAGTCATGGATCCAAAATGCATCAATCATCAAAATATAACATATTTTCTCCCAAAAATATTTTCTACATTTGATACTTGTTATTCCTATTATTCATTATAAGTAGCCTAAACTCACTGTTTTAGAGAAATTTTGCTTATATTATTTGGAAGAAGGGGAAAAGAAACTTGAGAAAGGTATGGTAAAAAAAAATTGATATGTTATGCACACATTGGTCCAGATGGTTGTAGATACTCCTTTTTGGCTCAGGATTAATGACCTAGAGATAAGGAAGCACTCAAAGAAATGGTTGATTAGTTAGATAGTAGGGTGGATTACCTAGCAAGATAGATCCAAGAAGCATGAGATTCCTTAGAGGCTATCAATCCACACTTTTAAATAATAAAGTTTTGAAAATGAAAGATAAAATACTTGCATATATCACAAAATATACTAAAATGAAATACAAGAAGTGCTCAATAAATGAATAGGTGAATTTGACTAGTTATAGAAATAAATAGATTGATATTAAAGACAAATAAAATAGGTGTGGCTCAAAAAATAAGTTAGGGTTCTATGATTTTATAGGGGATCTAGAAGTTGGATTTGGTTAAGTTCTATTGGGTAAAACTAACTTACTATTAATTTTTCTGATAGTGACAATTAATAGTTGGGGTGACCATAAGTGGTTAGGGTGACTGCCAATGATTAGGGTAGACCATCGATGGTCTAGTTTAAGAATTTTAATTTGTTGAGGTTATAGAATGGAATTATAAGAGATGGATTTAGTCTAGGTTGATTGAAAAATAGAAACAAACTAACTAATTTTATAAAAATAGATACTTATATTATTGGTTATTGATTTGAATAATAGTTGAAGTACCTATTGGTGAAGCTTGGAGAAATTTTAGTAGAGTAATGATGCTTGCTTATTGTCTAGTGAGTGACAACACTTAAGATCTCTATCATGCCTATTTTTTCACTAGAATAACACCTATAAAATAAAGTGTTGATGCAAGAGGCTATGGCTCTTGATGTAGATGGTTGATTGATTCTAGATGTGGATCCCTTTCACCTTCACCTTCTCTCTTTTTATAAGAAAGAAGGAAATGTGAAATAATAGGTAAACATGATATTCAAAAATCAATTCAAATTTATCTTTTGCATGCATTATCTTGAACACAAATTAGATGAGTTAAATATAAAAAAGTAAGCTAAAGTTGATTGGAGTTTGACTATTCAGGTAGTAGAAACATGATCATCAATGATTAGGCCTAACTATCAATGGTTAGGGTGATCATTAGTGGTCAAGGGTTAAAGGCTAAGTTTGGTCAAGGTAGGTTAGTGAGCCAATTTAGTTAGTCAACTAACTAGACTCAGGTTTATGGTTAAAGGGGTGGGGGATGGTCCTTAGGGGGTCCTAATGTGTTTAGGGGTATTCTGACATCTAAAACCATTATGTGTAGTTTTCTAGTGTCTACATTTTGCCCCTTTTTATTATGTAGTTTGTATGAACAAGTTACAAAGAAAAAATGGATTATAGGTCAAATGTTTGGTTGCCTTGAGCATGAGAGGAAGTGTTCCCCCTTAAACTAGGAATTAATGAGGTAAAACAAAATTAAGTGCAGGTTTGATAAGTGGCTATGTTGGTAACAAAGTTGGTGGTAGTTTGGGAACTAAAGTGCAAAAATATGTATAAAGTGTGACTAATTACAATAGCCAAGATCATGTATTGACTAGGTTACCATGGATGGTAAAAATAACATCGTTAATAAAAGGATAAGTGACAAATAAAACACATGATTGTATGTGATGATTGGGATACACTCATAAAATTAGGTCTCCTAGACAAGGTTTGTGTATTCTTGGTTATCTAAGGTAGGAAGTGCTCCCATGAAAATACAAGTTGATCAGGTGTGCACAAGGTAGTGAAAGTTCAAAATTTTCAACTTGGTAATGTAGTTGGTGTGATCAAAAGGACCAAGGAAAGGTTATCACAAAACATGAAAAAGTTTAGGCCAAAATGGCTAGTGTCAAGGGGACATGGTGGGTATCAAGGTGGGTGGAGAAGGTGATCTATATAGGTGGGTACTTGTTATCGGTATGTGATAAAAATGTTTGTGTGAAAATTTTGTGGTGGGAGGAGAAAACCTAAAAAAAATATGACTATCGATAGTCAGGGTTAACCTTTAGGGTTGGCTATTGATGGTCAGGTGTTAACCCTAAAAAGGTGAGGTCAAAAGACCACCATGGGCTTGTTTGTGCTCATTTGATCATATTGAATTAGGGTGATATATGTTTGTCTTTTTGTTATAAAGTAGGTATAAGATGCTAAAATTTGACTAGTTGATATTGATAAAGTAGACCAGTATTGTTAGAGAGTTGAGTTGATTGAGGATGAAACACAGATGAGGGAGGGTGAATGTCTAGGCCATACATCCTTGGGCTCCTCCTTGATGATGGTCAAGGAATGAGGTAGGTAGTGTATTGTGAATTTGATAAAGTATTTTTAAATTTGGCAAATGAATAGTTATGTGAGGTTATTTGTAGCTTTTGGTCATTGGTGACTTCAGGTTTAGGGTTTTAGGTAATGTTTATTTGAGTAGAGAGTTGGAATCTATAGTTATTTATTCAATTTGGTAAGGGTAGGTTAGGGTAGGGGTTAAATTTAAATATATGTATAAATTTACAAGGATTTATGGTGTTTAGATAGGTGTATTAGGAAGGTAGAGTTTGTTTAGTCCACCAGAGGTCATCCACAGTGATCATCAGTGGCCATTACCAAATATTAATGGTTAGTAAGTGACCATCATAGGTCACTTGAGCATTGGTGTTTGAATATAATAATAGTTGACCATCGATGGTTGATAAGTGATCATCGTAAGTCACTTGATCATTAATGATCAACTATAAGAATATTTGATCATTGGTGGCCAATTAAATGGTGATGTATTTTTTTAAAGTTAAGGTTAATAGTTAGTAGAGTAAGTTTGATGGTTGAATGTAAAGGTTAGTTATTGGGGATTTAGGTTTGAGGTAATGTCTAAGTGTAATGGTTAAATAATAGGTCATGCCTAAGGGAAAGAGGTGAAGGTTATAGGTTTAAATGGCTAAGGGATATGGGAAATAGTAAGAAGAGGTAAGGTTAAGGTTTATAGGTTTTGGGGATATTGTTTAGGAAATTATTGAAATATATGGGTTAATAGGTAACAGTTAAAGTTAAGTTGAAAGGTGAATGTTGAATATGTGGGTTAAGGTTTGTAGTTTATAGGTTGGATGTTGAAAGTGATAGGTTGGTTGTTGAGTGGTTTAGATGAGATAGGTTAAGGGATTTGTGTTGTAGATAAGACATAGGTATAGGTCATAGTAGGAAAATGTTAGAATAGGAGGTAGGTGCAATAAGTAGAGTTCATAGGCCAAAATAGTATAGAGAACAAAGTTTTTTTGCTATCAAACCTTGTAAGCATGGGAGATGACATAGATGAGGGATAGGGTGCCTCATATTTTAATGAGATTCATCGAAGTATGAATATTGACTATTGGTTACACATGGAGGATGTGAGACTCAAGGGTATGATGTATTACCAATATGTACCTCAAGATATGGTGATGTTAGTGGCACTCATTGAAAGATGGAATCCTATCACTAATACCTTATTATTGCCTATAGGTGAGATTACCATCCTACCTAAGGAAATTCATATGATCATGTGACTACCCATATGGGGAGAGATGATCTACCACATTGAGAGGGAGGAGAAGGATGAGCTTATGGAGCTTCCATATGGAGATGACATGGATTTTATGAGGTGGCACTCTAAAGGTTTTCATTACACATTACTCTATCAAAGGGATATGGATACAAGGAGGTTTTTCACCATGATGATGATAGTGGTGATGTATTATGCATTGACTAATTCTAATAATGGGAGGTTTCCTTATTTGTTACTGGGGGTGCTAGTGGAGATGTTTCTAGGTTGTATAATGTTTACATGGGAACTTATTCTATTAGTATATATTTATAATGAGCTATGGGGATTATAATACCATAAGAGGTATGAGATTAGTGGCAGTTTCATCCTATATAATTAGGCCTATGAGCACATCCATGTGCTGAGATTGATTGGGATATCATGGGAGGGTTATGCTCAGATGGGTTTTTGAGTTGGATACATGTGGTAGAGGAATGATTATGCTCTCTTAGGACCAGGAGGAGAGTTACATAACATTTACTAATTTAGAGGCTAGTTATATGATTTAGTCATTAGATACATGATTTTGAGATCATATGTTAGGATTCTAGGATGGGCACATTACAAGAGAGAGACTCTATCACTATAGAGCTATAGATGGATATACAGTAGATGAGATGGTGTGATAGAGCTGATAACATTTGATTGAGTATGGTGATAGTTTGTTTTAGTGTAGGGCATCCCTAAGGTATTCTCAAGTTATAGGAGGGAGGATATAGAGTTATTACTATCCACTCCATAGCTAGTGCATGATTTCATTAACCATAAGGAGCTACTAATGAGGATAGAGATAGATGATGTAGGTGTCATAGATGGGTATCCTACATGGTATAAAAAACTTTATGTTATAGCTGATATTGGTCCTAAGGATGGGGGTCAATAGGATATGGATGTGTATGATGAAAAAGATGGGTAGTAGGTTTAGATGTTGGGGGTCACCCTAGATGTACAGATAATGATTGTAGAGGTAGATCAGGCATAATGAGATTTGGTCACAACTAGGCATCCTTGGTAGTAGTATAGGCATCACTAGAAGTAACACAAGGTCAGTTGGCCACTTACAAGTGAGAGAGATTAGGCTAGATCTTAACTATCCTTGGTGATGAAAGAGAGATATTATCTTTGGTAGATAGGGGTTGGAGTACTAAAAATGGTAGTAATAGTAGGGACTATCCTTATGTAGAGATATATAGTGACTATGGAGGAGTTACGGTACTATGAGGCCTTGGTGTTTAGGCATATACTAGATGATCCCTGTTGGGGTGAGTATAGATCTTGGATTTTAGGTGGTCCTATCATGATAACACTAGGTCAATTGGCCACATATTTAGGAGGATAGGTAGGCACAAGAGGGAAAGATACAGGAGGTAGTGGTGCCCTAGGATCATAGAGTTGTGATGAGACATTATAATTATTATGTATATATTTTTTAATACCGACCTATGAGCTGATGTAGTAAGATGTATATTTTGAGAGAGATATGTATATTATTATATACATGATGATGATTATGTGATTATAGACTCAAAATATATAGATATGATATTTTCATATGGATTGTGGTTCATGTTTTATGATGCTCATATTTATTATTGATGATGCCATGTTGATATGATTATGTTTATGAGATGTTGATGTGGATGCACCTAGCTAGGCATGTGATGATATGTCTTTAATTTATGTTCATGATGATGTTTGATATGGATGGATGTTATGATGTGATTATGATGATAATTTGATGTTATTTATGATTATGATCATGTTTATGATGATTATGATTATATTTCTTGATGCTTATTGCTCATGGATGATTTTTTCTATGATGTTGACATGATGATATTGTTATGGATTTTTATAGTAAAATTTAATGAGTATATGCTTCTTCATTTAGGTTTAGACATGTGGTGAAAATGGTTTATTGTGATTATAATCATGGATGATTTATGCTATGATGTTTATATAATAGTATTCTTATGGATTTTGATGATGATATTATGTGATGTGGTCATGATTATGGTCATTTTGTTTAAATTAAAATGAAACACATAAAGTAATTTAAATAACAAAAAAAAATATGAGAAAGAGATGATAATCAAGGGACAAATGTCTAAGTGAATATATCAACTAGTATGAGAGAATAAGAATGAGGCATAATTATTATTCTTTGGCAAGGACTAAAACAAACTGAAGGTAGATTAGCATAAGTAACATAATACCTTTGAATGCTTCCAATTAGCATTCATTAGTTGGTTACAAAGGTGTCTTGATCACATTATGTCAAGTGAGCTCAAAAATCCCTTGCTTATAATGTATGAAGGGGAGGGAGATGAAAATGGAACCTTCTTAGGAGAATAACTTGCCTCTTCTATAGGTTACCAAAGATCTAATATAGATAAGTCCATGTCATAAAGGTGTAGACTCATCGATGTAGGAAGTCTACTTATGAAATCCAATTACAGCTTCAAAATTATTTTGCTTTTGTTTGATTTTGATAATAGGTCCTTTGTTATTTTATTGTTGTTTAGGAGACTAGGGGGAAGATGATTGATATAGGAAGACTCCAAGAAATTGATATTATTTTACAAATGCTTGACTTATCCATAATTCAAGGGAGTGGTCTAAGTTTTGTGTGCTTTATTTAAGTCTTTTGATAGCTATCTTTTAAGGGAGCAGTCTACCTTATATTAAGAAATTTTGATATGTTTTGGTAGTTATCCTTTGAGGGTCTATAGATGCTAGAGAGTGACCCACATGAGTTATTTTGATATTTATTTTTCTTGTTTACTTTTAATGTCATAGACTTGCTTATATAGGTTTAAAGGGTAACCTTTTATGAAGGAAAAACTAAAATCACAAAAAGGTTGATTATGTGTAAAAAAGATTTAGGTGACAAAAATCATGGGAATCCATCCTAGGAATGAGGTAGAAAGTACCATGAGAATCATGCCATGGGTAGAGCTGTGGTACCCATTATTCAATATTAGGCTATGGTTGTGATGAATAATCACATGATTTAGTTTTAATCAATTGTCCCTAAAATAGGGAGATAGATGGGGATTTGAAAAAAAAGATGAAGTTAATTTGTAAAAAAGATGAGTTTGATCCTATTTTAAAAAAATAAAGGATGGAGATGTGAATCATTATGGGGCTCAAATTCTAGGTTACCTTCAAGAGAGGATAACTAGTAATCTTCTGATCTATACTTGTGTGTTATGATATAAATTCCAAGCTAATTGAAAGGAAAATTACCTTGCTTGATTTTCTCCATATAGGTGACATGATGAGGTATTTGATATTAAATTCTTGAACTTTAAGGTGTTTTTTATAATCTCTCTTGATTCATTCTTGATAGACATGAAAATTGGTGAGTGATTTTAAATGATACTTGTCAAGTAGTTCAAGTTGGACTAAACATTATTAGTGATAATCTCCCTAAAAGATGAGATATTTAAAGGATATGAGAGGAGAGGGACTTTGGAATTCAAGAGGAAATACAAAATCTACTCTAAAAACTATAGAAATAGGGGTAGCATCCATAGGGGTTTAAATGCTAGTATGATATGCCCATAAGGCAAAGGGGATATGTAAATACCAATCACAACTAGATGCAATAACCATTTTACATAGCATGTTATTGAGAGTTTTTTTAGAGGGTTATACATATCTATTTGCTTGAGGATGATAGGGTGAAGAGAAACTCAAATTGATACCAAATGCATCACAAAGACCTTGAACTTATTTGTTTTTGAAACATTTTACATTATCAGTGATACTTTTGTGAGGAACATTAAAATGATAGATGATGTGATGGTTGATAAATTTGATGATCATTTTAACCTTTATTGAGACAAGAGGAATAACCTCTACCCATTTAGTAAAATATTCAGACACAGTGACGATAGAATGGTATCATTGTGAAGAATGGGGATTAATTTCACCAATAAGATATAGACCCCATTATGATAAGGGCTATAAATATATGGATACGTAAAGATTATGGCTAGGTAAATGATGTAAATTAGTGTGTTGTTGATATTTTACACACTTTTTCACATAATCACATCAGTATTGGTTAAGGATAGGTCAATAATAGCCTAGACAAAGGATGCATTTATCAATGGCTAGGCCACTAAAGTGTCCCCAATATATCCCATCATGTGTTTCCTTAATAGCATGAGAGGCTTCATGACTATGTAGGAAATAAAAGAGGAGACCATCAAAGCTGATTTTATAGAGAATTACCCCTAGTATGGTATAATGTGAGGTACTCTAGATAAATGATATTTGAGCATTCCTAGAAAGATCAAAATAAATGATTTCTAGGTTAAAATAGTCAAAGGTTTGATGATTCCAAAGGTTAGGTTGCATCTCCTCCACATTAAAGATAGTGGGAGTGTCTTATTTGACATAATAAGGATTGGGTAGTCAATGGATAATGATAGATAGCTTAAAGTTAGAAGCTGCAGATGAGATTTGAGAGTTAAGGGAATTCATCATATCAACAAACTTGTTCATAGATTATGGGGTGGTTTAAATATGGTAGTGTTCAAATGAGGCTATGAGTACATCAACTAACTATTTTTAATATTGAAAAAAATCATTTTTACACTAGTAAGAGTGATTTATTTGGTTAACCATGAGTTAGGAGTTACTAAATATGTTGATCATTTTGACTTCTAAGGCTAACATAGTCTAGAGGCCTATCATTAAGGTTTCATACTCAACCATATTGTTGGTACATTCAAAATATAGTTTTAAGGATAAAGGAAGAGGTTCACCATGAGGGGGGATAAGGATGATGCTAGATCCCCCACCATGTTAGCACTTTGATCCATTGAGGAACTTGGTAACTTGATAGGTGAAGTCTTCTTAAGAGAGAATCATAATGGACTCATCTGGGAACTCAAGAGGAGGATGTTGATCATCTACTAAGGGTGCTTCTTTAAATTGGTTAGAAATGAATTTCCTTTTAATTAACTTTTGTTGAAGAAACTCAAGGTCAAACTCAGCCAAGAGCATGAGCCACTTAGACATATGTTTGTTTTGGTATGTGTTGGTGTGCATATACTTCAGTGGGTCAGTTTTGGTTATGACATAAGTTTTGTGGTTAATAAGGTAGTGGTAAGGTTTTGTGGCATTAAAGACAAAATCTAGGCAAAGTTCTTGGTATGGTTATACCAAGCCTCATTCTCTACAAGCATGTAGTTAATGTAGTAGATGACTTTCTCTTTATGTTGTTCATCTTGATGAGCAAGCATTGCCCCTAAGGATTTGTCAATGGTGGAGGTATAAAGGTAAAAAGGTTTATATTCCTTGGTATGAATGAGGATATGTAGAGATAAAAGGTACTCTTTAAGTGAATCAAAGGCCTTTTGATATTTGTTATTCCACTAAAAATATGCATCCTTCTTCATAAGGTGATGAAAGGGTTAATATTGGTCTGAGAGTGGAGAGATAAAGTGATGGATGGATTTTAGCTTCCCCTAAAAGATTTGAAGTTGGTTGAGGTGGGTAGGAGAAGGCATGTCAAGGATTACTTTGATTTTGGTTAGATCAAATTTGATTCCTTGAAGGGAGATGATAAAGCCAAAGAGCTTTCCTGACAAGACCTAAAAAATACACTTCTTGAGGTTAAAGAAGATATGGTAATTGATGAGTTACTCAAAGATTATCTTAAGAATATCCAAATGGTATTTATGACATTTAGATTCTATAATAAGGTCATCAACATAATCTTTGACAATTTTGTGAATAAGGTCATCAAAGATGTAGGTCATAGTGCATTGGTAGGTTGCACTAGTGTTCTTCAGTACAAAAGGGATGAACCTATAGTAGAAATTTCCACAAGGGGTGACTAAGATAAATTTTTTTTTGATATTAAGTGGTAATTAGGATCTAATTATAACTTAATAATCCATCCATTAGAGATAACATCTCATGGTTTGTTGTAAGATCAACTAGTTAATCAATGCTTGGTAAAGGAAAGTTATCCTTTAGGAAAGAAAGGTTAAGGTCATGAAAGTCCACATAAATGTGAAGTTTCAATATGGATTTGGTGACAAGTATAATGTTAGAGACCCATTGGGGATAGTCAATGGATTGAATGAAATTGATGAATAGGAGGAATTAAAGCTCTTCTTTGATGAGAAGGGCTATATGAGGGTGCATTCATTGAATTTTTTACCTAATGATCTTGGCATTGTGGTTGGTGACTATGTTTTGGGTAGTGATGGAGGGGTTGATACATATCATGTCACTATAATACCAAGTAAATGTGATGTTATAGTCTTTTATAAAAGAGGGGAAGTCTTGAAGTTCCTTTGAATTTAGTGATTAGATAATCTTGATAATGTGTGGGTTGTTTAGAGTGCCCAAGTTGATATCCATGGTGGATTTGTTTAACATGGTTGAAATCTCTAAAGGAAGAGATAGAAGAGTCTGGTGTACCAAGATAGGTGAGAATGGAATCATCATCTTGACACTAAATGTTATTAATGGTAGGAGAGTCATCTCTTATCATCTCAAGATAGGTCAGAGGAATGGTTATGGTCACCCAATCATTTTGATAAGTCAAGGGTTCATGGTTGATCATGTTGATGAAAAAAAGTTAGGGTGATGATGTCAAAATCCTCAATTGTTGATGGTGTAGTGGATGGTGAGAATGGGATTTCCTTATCTATGATGATAATAAGAGGTGGGTTGGTTTGTTGTTTAAGTGTCATGAAATCGAGGCCATGATTTTTCTGAGGTTTTTGGGTTTTGATTGGAAGAAACTTATGTGGCCCATGTTTATACCAACCTAGACCAAACCCTTTGCAAGCACACTTATAAAGGTATGTCTAGGAAAATTTTGGTTTGTCTAGATAGGAGACTTTAGAGGTGAATGGTCAAGGTGAAAAAGAGGTGGAAAATGTGTTAAGGGGATTATCAATTCCCCCATAGATGAAATTGGTTTGAAAATTTGAGGGTCTAAATGGAATAATGGTTCTAATATTAGGGTCATAACTAGGTTGTTGGTCAATATTCCCATACTCTTGAGGAGTAGTAAAGGCATCAAGGGTTAGAAGGAAATACTCCTCTAATGAAATAAATTGGAAGGTTGATTCTAAAGGGTCTATTGTAGGGATTTGGGTGGAGAGAATGAAAGAATTAGTGGATGTTTTAGTGGAAAAAGGAGATGGGGCATCATATTATACCAGTGAAGGCTTGTTAGATGGATGAAAGAGAACATAATTAGGCTGGTACATCATGTTACATGATGTGAAAGGACTCAAGTAAGCTTGTATGGTAACAAATTGACTTTCATTCTCAAATTTGATGCATGCAGTGTAGGGTGGATGGCACAAAACCCATGGAATGGTTCTAAGGGCATCCTAACAAAACATTACACTAGGACACACCTTCTACCATGTAGAAGAGCTTAGGAAGTGTTAAAGGTCCTAAGTGAATGTGAAGGACAATAGTTCCTAGAGTTGTGGCCATGGTATCATTGAATTATTAGAGCACCACTAAGGTTTTTGACATAATGTTCTAGGGTAATTTGAGTTGGTTGTAAGTGTAGGAGGAGATTATGTTGATACTAGATAATCCATCAATAATAACCCTCTTGATGTAGGTTTGGTTAATATAGGTGATAATGAATAGAGGAGGGTTTGGATCATCTAGATGGATGGAGGCTATTTTTGAATCCTTGAAGGTAACAAGGTTAGAAATGTGAAGATATCTAACAAAGGTTGTTAAAGGTTGAGGGTATTCTAGCGTAACCTCTATAGATTTCAACACTTAGATCATCAATTGACAATGATGGTGTGAGGTATTGATTAGTTTATACAAATTCATTCTCACCAACATTTGGTGAAGCTATTTTATAAATACTTATTGGATTGATTCAGATGGATTAGAGTGACAGGATCCCAAGATGGACACTTTGGGTTTGGTTAAAGGTAAAGGTGTTTGGTGTTGGCCAAGTGGTTGGGTGGTGGAAGATAGACATGTCCATGGAATGGACACTTTTTCCTTTCCCTTATCCTTTATTTGATCTTGTGATCATGTGATCACATGGATGGTATGGATTGGGGGAGGAATAAGGATATATGGTTACATCAGTTCCTCTTCACTTTTAGAAGTGGTTTTGATGGTTAAAAACTTGGGTGAAGGGGTGTACTTCGTGGATGGTTTGGGTTTTGGTAGAGAGGTTTAAGGGTTTGTGGTTATAAGGTTTTAGGGTAGACATTTAGGGGATAAGTTGTTTATTTATAGATGTTTGGGAGACATGAGGTATGTTCATGGGTGGTTTTATGAAAATAGGTGTCGATGAAAGCAAGATTGATGGCATAACCAAAAGTGGTGGTTGGGTTTTGATTGGTATTGTTGGTTTCCCAATTAAGGTAGAGGGATGGGGTCCCAAAATAAAGGACAAAGTAGAGAGGGGTGGTAGAGTTTTGGTTTTTAGGTTTCTAGGTAGTTTCACCTTCTTTGTTGGATTAACTTGGGGTTTGTCTAATAGGATTAGTGAGATTAAATCTAAATTTATTGAAGGGTGTGTAATGTTATGAGTAGGAAATATGACAAGGTTCTTGGTGGGTTTGGTTATAATGGTATAATGTGATTTGGTGACTTTAGGTGAGTTTGGTTTTGATGGTGCTACCATAGTTTGATGGGTAAAGGTGTTTGATGGTTGGGTTATGGTGATAGTGGATTTGATAGTGGAATGGGTGGGTTATTATGATGGTGAAGGCTCTTGCTTGGTTTTATATAGATTCAAAGTTATTTCCAAAAGGTGGCTAGGTCAAGGTTAGGTTTGAATATGAACTTTAGGTTTTTAATGAGTCTAGAGAAGGGTTTATCAATGAGCCTGAATCCTGTAGTAGTGGGTTAAAAAGATAGACCTAGGGGTTGAGGGGGAGGAATGATTACTTTAGAATTTTTTTGATCAAGAAGTTATAATATATGGGAAGGTAACTCCTTGGTGGGAGGTGTAGGCAAGGTGGTTTCTTCCTTAAGAGTAATTATTAAAGGAAGAGTGGATTTTTCTATAATTGAGGAAAATGATGTAGTGGGAATGGTTTACTCCTTTAATGTGTATATCAAGGACAAGGTTGGATACTCGACTACCTCAATAAATGGAGTGGAAGAAGAGGTGATCTAGTTGATGGTTTTCTTAGTAGTGAGTACACCAAGAACCATATTAATATTATGGGCCTCATGAGCATGAGAAGATTATGCTTTGTTTTCATTGTTGGTAGAACAAAAATGGTTGTCTAAAGATTTTAAATGATTGGTTTGGGGGTGTATTGGGGTTATCCAACACAAATTTCCCTTTATTAGTGAGATTTTGGATAATGTTCTTGAATATATTACACCTACTAATGTCATGTCTAATGACTCAACGAAAGGCACACAATTCATTCTCCTTATACTAACCTGGTATAAAATGAGAGGAATTAAATTGTTGTAGAGGTTTGATGGGGGAAAGATATATGATATTGGATTTTAACATTTTTTTTAATACCAAAGCATATGACTCTCCAAGTGGAGTAAATTGATTCTAGGTGTTATAGTTTGGGTTATTGGTATTTTTATTGAAGGTGTTAGGAGGAGTTAGATTGGTTGACAATGGGTAAAGGGGAAGTCTTACGGACAACTACATTCATGCTTCCCTTATTTTTAGAATTAGTTATGGTTTGGTTGTTTGTTTTGGAGGAGGAAACATCATTTTGGTTTAAAGGTTGAATTCTTGTTTCTCAATTTTAACTTCTCCTCATCTTCTATTCTCTAGTTTTTGTGCCATGGTAAAAGCCTAGTCAAAGGTTTTGAATCTCTGAAACCATAATAAAGAGGAGATGTGTTTGGCACAAGCTCAAGCAAAGAGTTCAATTAGTTTGGGTTGTGGTAGAGAGAAGGAGAGTTAGTTTATCTAACTTTTTCAACAAGCCATAAAGTCATCAATATATTCACCATCAAATTTTTAAATGGAGTAGAGATCAGTCATGGAGACTTTATTAGAGATGTTTATAAAAGTGATCTAAGAAAATCTAAGCTATTTGGGCAAAAGAAAAGAGGGAGTGATTTATAATAGCACTGTACCAATCTAGTGCTTGAACTGATACAGACATGGGGAAGGTATGAAGAACGATACCATTATCATAGAAAATCATATAACATGAATTCCTAAATACTTTTAGGTGTTTTTGAGGGCCCTCCTTACTCTAAAACTTTAAAAACTTTGAAATTTCACATTTAGGAGGGTATGGTCAAATGGGGATAGATGGGTGAATTGGTTCATTATATATTTGGTCATATGACAAAATATTATGAAATCTAGAAATGGATGACTCTAGAGTAGTCAATTTTTCCATTAACATTTTGACAAGGTCAGTTTGGGGTTGTGCACCACATAGTTGTAAGGTAAATTGTGTTGGGTTTGGGTAGGTGCAATATATGTATAGTTGGAGGGGGGTTGAGAGGCTTCTACATATTGGTATGTGGACATGGGTGGTTGGGATGATGCCACATGTAAGTATGTGGAGATAGGTGGTTGGGTAAAAGGTAGAGTTGTGTATTCTTATGGGTTAGGGGCGTAGCTTGGGTTTGGTGCAATGGGCACCTATCGATAGATTAAAGTAGGTTTTGAAGGAGGTATGGTTGGGTTAGTATATAGAGGGTATGCGGTGACTTTGGTATTAATGGGTGGAAGGGTAGAAGGTATAGGAATTACCAAACTCTTAAACGGAGTCGAGGTAGGTAGGTTTAAAATGAGAATACTGGTGGTGACACTAGTAGAGGGTAGTCTTAATGTAAAGGGAGTGTTGGAGCACAAAGGTTAGGTTGTTCCTATACTAAGAGGGTGCTTGGGTATTACTTGGTTGAGTGGGTTAGTTTTACATGGTGGTATCAATAAGATTATTGGTAAAGGATGATGCCTGGGTGACTAGAGGTTAGGTGGGGATGGTATCCATAAAAGTGTCACCCATAAGGTGGGATGACATGACATAGGGTGGGTCAATAGGTGTAACTAAAGTAGGGGTCTGATGAGATATGGTGTTAAGGTAATGTTGGAGGGTTATGGGGTTATTATCCAAAAAGGTAGCAAATTTTGTATCACCTTGGGTAACCATCCAAGGAATGGTAGGACTCCTAGAAGGATTAGGGGAACTCTCTGCATCTAAGATGTACTCCATGGATGAGGTAAAAGAGGAAGATAAATTATTAGGATGTGGGTCCTACTTTATTTAGTTTCTTAGTTGTTGCCTAGTCAAAACTATGTAGATGAGGAAAGGAGGAAGATATAAACAATATCATAACTCAAACAAAGAGAAGACAAGAAAAAGCCAAGGAAACAAAACACACACTAAAGCACATTAAATTTTAAGGTTTATTTTAGTCTCTCTTGTGGATTATGCCTTAAGCTTCAAGAATTGTGTGACTCAAATTGGATTATAGAGTGGGAACTATAAAACAAGTCTGTGGTTGGTTTCAAGTTGTGTTTAGGCTCTCAAAGGGATATGTATTAGAAATTAGTACATGGGTTAATTTTGGGGCCTATCCCATCACTTCACACACCATAACAATAAGGGTGTCAGGTGCTTAGCCAAGATATACTGATTGCTAGTGTTTTCAATCAACTAGAGAGCTGATTTGGTTCTCTCCTTGGTGATGAAATCTAAGTAGGATGGCTAGGAAAGGTGATAGCTAGGTAATGAAATCCTAGTCAGGCCTTATGTCAATGTTTTTATGTTTGATTAAGTGTGAGTGGTTTGGTCTTATGTGTGTGACAAGAGTGAATATACGATTAAATTAATTTGATTTAATTTAAATTATGTGAGCTAAAATTTCAATCAACTAATGTATTTAGTTAATTTTAAGCCTAAAAGAATGAAATTTTGATTTCATTATATGAGCAGAAAACCAAAAGAAGAAGCACCTAGATGCAACTATAAACCCAAGGAAAGACTCAAGGGTCCCATTGGGTGTGATAGAATGTTTTAGATAAATTTCACTTATATTCTTTTGAAGAAGGAGAAAATAAACTCAAGAAGGGTATGGTAAAAAACCTAATATGTTATGCATATATTGATCTAGATAGTTATAGATTCTACTTTTTGGCTTAAGAGGAATGACCTGTAGATAAAGAAGCACTTAATGAAATTGTTGATTAGTTAGATAGTAGGGTAGATTTCTTAGAAATATAGATCTAAGAACCATGAGCATCTTTAGAGGCTATCAATCCACACATTTAAATAATCAAGTTCTAAAAATGAAAGATAAATTACTTGCATATATCATAGAAGATACTAAAATAAAATACAAAAAGTGCTTGATAAATTAATAGGTGAATTTAAATAGTTATATCATTAAAAATATTGATATTAATGCCAAATGAATCAAGTGTGGCTCAAAAAATAAGGCAGGGTTCTATGATTAGGTAGGGGATCTAAAATTTGGATTTGGTTAGGGTTTAGTTGGTGAAAATGACTTACCATTCTTTTGTCTAATAGTGACCATAAATAGTTGGGGTGACTGTTAGTGGTTAGGGTGATCATTAGTGGTTGGGGTAGACCATCAGTGATTAGAATGACCATCGATAGTTAATATGGGTTTTGGTCTAGTTCAAGAAGTCTGATTTGATGAGATTATAAAATGGAATTATGAGAGATGGGTTTGGGTTAGGTTGATTGTAAAATAGAAAAAAAGAAACTAAATTGATAAAAATAGATACATAGATTGATTTTTATTGATCTAAATAATGGTTTAAGTATCTATTGGTGAAGCTCAGATAAATTTTGGTAGAGTAATGATGCTTGGTTGTTGGATAGTGAATGGTAGTGTTTTGATTTTATATCATGTCTATTGGTTCACTAGAAGAACACCTATATAATAAATTTATAATGTAATAGGATCTAACTCTAGATGTGGATGGTTTATTTATTCTATATGTGAATCCCTTTCAACTTCTCATCCTCTCTTTTTGTAAGAAGGAAGGAGAGGTGCAATAATAAGTTAACAAGATATTCAACAAGCAGTTCAAATTTAGATTTTACATGCATTGGCTTACACACAAATCAGATGATCTAACTGTAAAAATAAAGTTGGAGTTGACTACGAGTTTGACTATTTAGGTAGTGGGAACTTTACCATTGGTGGTCAAGCCTAACCATTGATGGTTAGGGTGATATCCAGTAGTTGATGGTCAAAGGCTAAATCTGGTCAAGGTAGGTTAGTGAGCTAGTTTAATTAATCAGCTAACTAGACATAGTTTTGTGGTCAATGGGTTGGGGGATGGTCTTTAGGGAGTCTTGAGGTGGTTTAGGGATATTCAACATCTAGAATAATTATGTGTAGTTTTCTATTGTCTAAAATCACTATTAGACTTATCCACACTTCTAGTTTAGTTGTCTCTAGTTTTCAAAGAAGGTAACTCTTTTAAGATAATCCCACTCATTGATAATGTCTAAAGCCATCATTTTTTTCCTCTTGCTGAATATTGGATAATTTATAAAATAATAATTTACCTAATGTGTCATCCCACACATTTCACAAGTTTCATTTAACGAATTTCCTAAATGAACATTATATAACCATAGTTTTCATTCATTTTTTGACCAAAGAGCACAAGAATTATTCTAACTACACATTAAGATCAAAGCACCTATCTTCCCAACTCTGATTTTATATAGTGTTAGTCATTAAAATTAGCATTTAATGTTAAGATAATTCATTTATTACTACTTTTTATATACACTTAACTTATGCTCAGTTCCATAGTTAGGTAAGTGCATGTTATTGAGGGTAAAATTCCAAGGACATTTTTTGTAACACATACACATTATTTAAAATTAGGATCGATAAATACCAAAACATAACATGTACATGTTATAATATATAAACACAAAAAACAAACTTACATCCAAATGAAAAAAGTCATTTTACTCTCAAGCATTTCTTATTTTACCTCAAGTGTGAAACCATGTTCAAGCTTTATTGTCAAAAGGATAAAATACACCATGACTACTAGTTAGGTTGAGAAATAAATAATGCTACCATGGAGGAGAGGTAAGAAATCAAAATTCATACTTATTGACAAAAAAAATAGTAATTTTTTTTGTTAAAACCATTTTTTTGTTTGAACAACTTGTTAAAGGGTAAAATAAGACTCTTTTAACCCTTCTAACCCTCCTCTTAACCCTCCTATCCCTCATAAAATTACTCAAGACCCCCCAAATATTTATGAGGATTTGGATGCACATATAGTTGAAAAAAATACAAATTGATGAGATAATTAGGATAATGAGGGGGGCCCATTCAACTAACACCCACTGTGCATATTCAGTTGATACCTTAGAGTTAGTAGTAAGCCAAGTTGACTCAATAACAATTCAAATGGTCACATGGGAATATTATAGAGAGATATTTATGGATTTATATGTTAAAAAATTATCATCATGTGATGTGAAGGATAAGGAAATGACAAAAGACTTTTTTTTCCATTATTCATTGATCCATCAACCAATGCACCTTTTCCATTATCAACAAAATAGTTCCTAATCCACTAATGATATCATATTTTAATAAGAAACATTTCTAAGACAAATGATGGATGGTGGAGAGTATCCTATGCAGAGCCTTTTATTTATCCCTAAAACTTTGGGTAGTCAAAATAATGTAAAATTTCATTAATGATAAACTCGTAATAGAGTTTCTTCAAAATGTTTCTTATTAAGTTGATGACCATAGTGAATACTATTCTATCAACCATGAGGTTCAATTATATTTAGTTGATGACCATAGTGAATACTCTTCTATCTATATGGGAATAAATAAAAATAATCATTACTCCTATAATTTTATCTGCACAAAACTCACAGAGGTATGTTAACTTGTAATTTTGAATTGTAGATATAGATAGAATATGAATCTATACTTTGGAAAATATTACTTATATTAATGTATCATGTACACAAGGTTTTCCAATGAAATATGATAGTCCCATTTATATGACTAGTAGGGCACCTACTCATTGTTTAACCCTAAATTTTGTTAGGTATGGGGGTTACCTATAAGGTTAAGAATATATAAATGAATAAACACAATGTTTATAAATAGATAAATATTAGTGAAATTAATTTTTAGACTTAGATAAAAAAATATTTCAAATTTATAATACTAAGACAAGCTAAAAATATAAATTATAGTTATTGATTGATATTAAAATAAACTAAAAATAAGAGTACTTAGCTGGTTGACTATGCACATGTAGATCTAGGTTAAAATAGGTTGAAAGTAGATTGGATCATGATTCTATAAAAATAATTAGATTATAAAATTTTGTATTTTGTGAGCTTCGATGTTTGCATTGGATCTGGATAGTTGCATTAAGGTTGGTGTTTAAGTTGGATGCAGGTCTTTAATATAGAATAGTGATTGGCTATGAATGCAACCACATAGATCCTTTTAGGTTTTCTATCACATTTATTATGGTTTATTAATATTTCACACATAAGCTATATCTATATGTTAAATTATAAAAACCCTAGCTTCCTCACCCTTAGAGTGATTGTGGGAACACAATGTATCACTTTATGCCAAATGATCAAAAACCTAGTTTCCTCACCCTCAAAGTGATTGTGGGAAAAATGAGTTAGTAGGTCCATAATGTCAAGATGCCTTAAGTAACCTCTTTGTTAATGATAAATACCTACACAATCAATAATATTAAGAGGGACTCATACTTATTTAGTTATTCCCTATGTGTTGGCTTGTGTGTTTACAAGGATGTAATGTGTGATAAGGAAGTACATATAGTGATATAACTTATAACTTGGAAAATAATGCTTATCGGATGATTTTTGAATGTTTTATATCTATGTAAATACCAATATTATGATTTATAAATAAATAAGGATGAATAGGTTAGGTTTGCTCACTTCAATGCTTGATTGAGTGCTTTTGGTAAGTTTCCTTATGAGTGTATGTGATTTCACGGTGAGAAATCAATGAGGGTTGATATTGTATATATATCAATCCCTTTTGAAAATATTTTACACTAAATCACACAATATAATCATTAGAATATGTTTCTTTTATAAATTTAATGACTTATAGGCATTATATACTTAGTTTAAAAATGGATACTAGTGTCGAAATAGGCATTTGGCTGGGACACAAGTCTCTAGGAAGTTAGAAAATAGGTATAGGTCCCAAATTGGTAGGTAAGGATAATTTAAAGGTTTGTATCAATTTTTATAGTATATAAGGCTTGATCATTATAATAATAGTGGTTGTACTAAGAGATAATCAATTTGGCATAAAGAGATAGTGAATGTGAGTCTTTCAGCAATAGTAATGTCTTAGAACTGAAAAGTACAACCATGATAAGTTATTTACAAGTGTATAAAATTGAGGTGATATATAATTTATATTCAATGTCTACATTCCCCCTTTAATATATTAATTAAATATTAGTTTAAAGGAAAAGAAATGTGTACTTGGGTGTGTATAACACACCTTGTATTTACATGAGCACAATTTGGGTGCTTTATTAGTGAGTGACCTACAACCAAGAACATATTACAATATATAATCAATGTATAAAATATGAAATTGAAATATTTTAAAATGTTTGAAAGTACAGATATCAAGGTTAGGAGTACACTTATGTATAAATGCAACCATGTTGCCTTTTGGTAAATTAAATTGAAAAGATGTTTTATTATGAACCCTTGAAGTTGAGATCAAAACAATTTGGAAACTTTTAAGTGAATAAATATATTTATATATTGGAGGACATCATGCCTTCAATCCTTAGTGAAAATGTGAATTTACACATAGCCATTAAACTCATCTCATTTATGTAACCCAATCATAAGTATAACCAAGCGAGTATGAGTGATCTAGTCAAATCAAACTATATATCTAGTGATGGTGGATGATTTAATCACTCCATCCCATAAACTTTATAAGCTTGATAAATTTAATCAACTTAATCTTAAAAAAATTTGAACCTACTACTATAGTATATTTTCTCAATAAAGTATATAAAAGTCCATCATGGGTATGATAACAGTCCATAGTAGTATATGAAACTTGAAAGCTAATTTGATTTTACAATTTTCGGTGCCCTTTACATGGGATATGCACCTCATATATGTCTAAATTTGAAACCTAGGGATAATAATGTTACCAATGTATAAAACACTACCACAAGTGTGTATTTTAATCATATAATTATGAAATTTGGCCACATTGAATTTTTTCAAGAGTGGAAGACATGTTTTGATGATATGCCCCCATTAAATCTAGAGAATCTAAGAACTAGTGTAAGTGTGTAAACATGTACAAAACATGGCCCCATTGTAATCTTTAACTGTAAATATGTGTAATTCATGCCTCTATGACATTTTACTCATTTTAAGGTGAGGGGAAATATAAATTGGTAGTTACCTTGCCTTAAAAGGATAAGATAATTGTATAATCTATTCATGGATCATGTAGCATGTAAAAGTAACATGTATAGGTAGATATATCAATAAAGATCATAGTATGTGATCACATCAAGTTATAATATGGATGATGTAAATCATGTAAATACCTAAAAAGTAAAATTACAAGATCAATAAGTAATTAAGCACATACACAAGAGCACTCAAAACCAAATCAAAATGTAATGGTCCAAGGAGACCTCATATAAGGGGCATGCTATAATGCCTCATAATCAAAGGGATGAAACTTAGTCAAATGCCCATAAATCATAAAAATACATGTTCAAATGTCCACATATAATAAACTTTGACATATGTAAATATCACAATAGGAAAATAAAGGCATGGGAGATAGAAGAAATGGATCGTATTCAAATGATCTAATAATTAATACAATATAGGATAATATAAAGCAAGGAACACACTCAAGGAAGTATAAAAAGGAAAACATGGAATCATAAACAACCAACATAAGTATATCATAGTATGTGGATATATGTGTTAGTAAATAATTTTAAGTACATAACATATCACGTATAATGTGAAAGATCTAAGCATGGATAAAGGCATATGTAAATATATAATCTCAAACATGATAATGAAAAATGATCATATAATGTAACTTAGGTGTATCATGATCAAGGAAGAAAGGATTCCCCCAATATATTGATGACATGAGTAGAGGAAAGGCCCAATTTTATATGTGAATATATGTGCCTAGGTATGCCTGTATCAGACTCAAAAGATGTGTGAAACACACACACACACACACACACACACACACACACACACACACACACACACACACACACACACACACACACACACACACACACACACACACACACGCACACACGCACACACGCACACACGCACACACATAAATAAATGATATGCTATCTACCAATATGAAACCAATAACATAAATTCCAAGGAGTTAATAAGACATGGAAATGCTGAATATTTTTATATTTTTGAATGTTTTTATTTTCTTTGGAATATTTAAAGTAAGATACTTACACAAGTGCATAATGTTCATTGGGTGTTTGAGAATTTTTCCTTCAACTATAGGTAGGTGAGTTTTGATTAATCTACCATAACTTAACATTTTTATTATTATTGATATATAAAATTAAGATCAAATTCTATAATCTACATCACTCATTTTATGATGTAACCCATTCGGTGAGTTTTTTTCATAAACAAAATTAATGTATCTTATTTAATTATAACACAGACCTTATTATTGAGCAAGGAGTGCTATAATTTTTTCATAGAAAATAGTAAATATAGACATAATTTTTACATTTTTATATACTAGCATTCATAATCAACTAATTGAGGATTGATGTAATAGATTTCATGTTCTTTGTGATCATCATCATATTGTGATAATAGCCCCCCTAGGGCCTCATGATTTGCTGATATATAAAGGAGCTATGGTCTATCTAGTATAAGAGGTATGAACATTGGATTTGCTAAATATTATTTAATTTTATCAAATATTTGATAACAAATATCATCCTTACAAATTTTATATCCTTTTTAGTAAACAATGAAGATAATTGTTTTATCAACCAATTGAGCAATGAAATGTCAAATTCCCTAAATTATTATTTATAAACATTCTAACTACTTTCAATTAGTTAGTGGTGGCATTTCAACAATAGATGTTACTTTTTTTGGATAAACCTTGGTTCCCCACTAAGAAATAATGTACCTGATAAGATTTTTAGAAGATACTTTAAAAAAACACTTTTTGGATTTAATCACACATTAAAATTTTACAAGCATGCAAAATTTTTTTTTAGATCAGTATCATGATCTTGGTAGTGTTTTTATTTGGAAAGTAAATTATTAACATAATCCTTGATAGGTTTATGAATAAAATCATGAAAAATGTGTGTTATTATGCATTGATATGTTGTTTTGATATTTTTGAGTCTAAAATGAATGATAGTATAACAAAATGTGCCCCAAGGAGTAATAAACATCTTTTTCTCCTGATTTACTATGTTAATTTTTATTTGGTAATATCTAGAAAAACCATCCATAAATTAAAATGTTTCATAGTTAGTGGTAGATTCGATAATCTTATCGATGTCAGGTAATGGAAAATTATCTTTTAGACAAGTTTTGCTTAAGTCATGGTAATTATTATAACATCATATGTCATCATTAGGCTTGATAATATTAAAATTTTTGAAACTAAATTAGAATGCATAATAGTTCTTATGAATCTTATGTCCAAGATTTTTTTAATCTCATATTTTACTAGTAAGGCCACTTTAGGGTGCATTTTATAAATCTTTTGTTTAACATGTTTTTCATTCAAATATAATAATATATCATATATTACGATTGATGGAACAATCTTGAGCACATCTGAGTAATCCTAAGTAATTATTATATGAAATCATGTAGGACCTATAGATAGGTTTTTGTTTCATCATATTGTATCATTACAATAACTACTATTGATCAAAGATATTTATATATTCCATATTTATATTTTATTTTTTATTAATTTAACAAAGTGGATTATTCTATGATAAATGGTATGGTAAGAATAACATTAGGTGCATCATGTTGGATAGTGGTAGCACCATTCTCATTAAAGTAAGCATGAGCATAGGTGGCATGAAGAAACTTATTCTGAGGATACAAGGGAGAAGCTTATATGCCTCTAAGTACTTTACCAATGACTCATTATTAAATAACTCATCTAATGTCAATTTTTTTGGTGAAGCATTTTCATAAATACAATGATGATTTACCAATGTGGGATATGTAGCAAAATTAAGTACATGCATACATTCTAATATTACATTTATAAAACAAGCCTCACTATGAGTAATTTGTTTATAACTTAAGTTTTTTTCTTGAAAATACCAAGCCTTGTCAATTTGTATTATTTATAAGAGAGATGGGTTTGGATATACCTTGCGCATTTCCCCCCAACCCTCATCCTTTATACCCATATTTTAGAAAATATTGAGAACCAAAGTCATGTTTATAAGATTTTGGTGGTGTATTCATTTGTTAGACCATTATACAATGTTTAAAGGGATAAATATCCATTGGGCGTATATAAATAAATCCCTGGTGGCTAAATATTAGGTATGTGTGTAAATTTGAAGGCATCACATACATTTCATGTATCCAATGTTATCCCAAAAGTATGTTGTCATTTAAATCATTAGGCATAACTTGGCATAGAGTAAATAATGTGTGAGTTCAGATAATAATATTAAATGTTATTTTACCTAATTCTTGGTGTGAAATGTTATAAAATCCTTTTATGCTCATAGTTTAAAATTCTAAGTTTCGAGGCCCAATGCCAAGTAAGGAAATAAAATATATATTAAAAATGTTGAGGTCTGAACTGTTATCCATAATTACCCTCTTGACTATTTTATTATACACACATACCTTACTATATAATGGTAAGTAATGATTTTTAAGATATTGAGATGGTAGCCTTCTTATTTAAATGATAAATTATGATTGGTACATTGATGGAGCTTAACACTGAGAATATATATGGTGGCTCCACATTACTTGGTAGTATGGTCATGCATAATGCATTTAAAATAACATCCTTATAATGGGCTAAATGATGTAATAAGTCTAAGAGTGAAGTTTATATTGGCCAATTTTTGCCTACATACAAATATTCTACCTCGATGGATGAGATAAATAGAGTTATGGATGGAATGAGTGGTTGAAAGATCACATACAACTTGTAAATCTTTTGAAACACTTTAAGTAAACTTAAAGTGTAGTTTGTCAAAATTTGAGAAAATAGGTTTTTATGGTGATCATAGCATTCAAAAAAATGAATCAAGTTTTCACAAGCCTCAGAAGTTCATTTGAGCCTTCGAGATTCAAATACTAGTTTAAGAATAAGTCTAGAAGAACCAAACCATTATCACATGTCACAAAGAAATGAACATACCAATTTTATTATTCATTTTATAAGTATGTTTAGAAAGCCTCTCAAACCAAAAGATCACATAGACATGATTTTTTTCATTTTTTGAACATTCTATGTAAACTTTGTGACATGATGAGTTGTCTATCTCTAGTTCTAATCCTTTAAATTTAGACTTGTAGAGTGGGATGGGTGTTGGGATACCAAGTTAAAGTTATAGTAAATATCCATTTGAATTCAAATGCTCCAAGGATGAACATGTGGTTAATAAGTGTCAAGATTTAGGGATATCAAGCAAAGATCTAATGGTGAGTTGGTGAGAAATGATGTTAGTGGGTTCAAAAGATCCAATAAATCATGTTAAATCATGCATCAAAGATCAATGATGAGCTCATAGTCAAAATATCACCATATCATAAGATTGAACATGCAATTGATAAGTGGAAAGATATTAGGTTCCCATATATAGATCAATGACAAGTAAGAGGTCAACTAGTTAGTGGATCCCAATAATGAATAAGGGGATAACAAGTGTTAATATTTTAGGATCTCAAATACATATATAATAGTGCATGATGACTCAGAAAGCAAGTGGGTCTAGGTAAATCAAAAATGTGAGATCCATCATACCAAATTTGATCAATGGTGAGTGAGAGGCCAGAGAGTTAGTGTATCCTAGGGATGAATACAAGAATGCCACATGGTACAAGTGTAAAAACCAACTAGGACTAACTATAGGATCTTAAAGACAAATGAAGAGCTACTAAGTGACACATTTTTATAAACCCAAATCAAGATCAAGGGCCAATATCAAAATTTAAATTCTTGAGACTATAAATGAAGATCAAATATGATCAAGGTCAAACAAGAGAAATGTTTTGTAAAGGCATATGACATCATTAGAGTTCAGTCAAACACCACTAATTATGAGATGTATTCATGTAGTCAGGATGGTTAATGATGAATTTTCATCACAATTAAAGCATAGTGTCAACCTTTGTTTCAAATATTTAAAACTTATAGGGCTCATTTTTTTGGGTCATAGTATTGTTTCATGACTATGATCATTGATCTTTAAATAAGATCTATGTAGATAATGAGTTATCAATTTCCATAAATGTTAAAAGGTAAAAATAGGTATTTTTAGGCCTAATAAAGATCAAATATGGGCAAATAACTATTAAAATGAGATCAAGAAACCTACATATCTCCATTGTAATTATGTCTATATGAAAATCAATAAATGAGATTGGTTTTAATCTATAGTACAACTATGTTTAGATATTGGCATGGGGTACATATGTGATTATGAAGGAGTGTCTCATCTTCCAATATAGTCATAGCCTCAATAAATAAGTACCTACTATTGATAAAAGGAGACATAGCATGGCCTTTTCAGGCCTAAGGAATTGAAGTTTTTTGTCCTTATAATTAAGCCAAGTGGAAGGTGGTGTAGAAGTTTATAGAGTAGGTTTTGGGATTAGAGAGTAAAATGGAGGATTTAATTCATTTATAGATTCTTTAAATATTTTATCCAAGATCAAGATCATGACTCATCATCTAAAAAATAAACTCTTATCTTCTAGTGCATTTCTTAGCCAATGAGAAGAGATTGAGGAATGATTAGAGACAATAAAGGCTAATTTATTGATGAAGAATCATTCTTGATTGGATTAAGTGTGGTGGAGCCTTTTAATAAAGGTGGGAACTCATTTATTGTTCTTGGTTAACATGCTCCCTCTTCTCTCTTCCCCCTTTCTCTCTATCACCCAATCATCTCATTATAATCTCTCTCTCTCTATCTCTCTCTCTCATTCTATAATCTCACAAGGGCTATTTGATCTTGAGGAGAAGGGGAATATCTTAGATATTTCAAGATATTCTCATCTTGATAAGGCTAGACCTTGTCAGGAATTTGTAATAACTACCTCTTGATGCAATAAAAGACTTTCTCTAAGTATTTATTACTTTGGATCTATGTTAAGTGAGTTGTGCATGATGGCATTATGAAGGATAATCTTACTCATCCATTTTCCTCCTTTATAAACTCCTTTAGGGTGTTTTTAGGTTATTTGCAGGTCTAGATTAGTGTTATGCTTGAACCTAGTCCATGAACCACTTATGTATTGAGCTAGATTGTGAGGTTATGTGAGCTAGAATTATCTTCTATAGATCTAGTGTAGGTTCAATATTATGGGAGTTTCCAATTTTATTTGTAAAATCACCTTGTCAACTTTCTTAGGACCCCTTTCCCCCTTTCTAACCCTTTTCCCTATAGTAACATTAGTTTAAATGATCCATCAAGATGAAGCTAGCCTTTTTCAGAGGTTTAGCTCCATCATAGGCTACCCACAGCCCGGGGTTGTCCCAATATTATGATTGGGAGTGGGAGAGCATAAATAACTCCTCCACAAGGGTGAAATCTCATGCCACAAAATTTTCTAGGATGCTCAGTGGAACTTACTACATTATTCATTGGTGAAGAGTGTTGGTGTTTTTTAATCCATTCAAACTTTGGAGGCATGTGTGAAAACATCAATGGTAATTCCAAACATCTATTAGATGGTTTATGTAGCCTAAGTGCCTACTCATCATAATTTGGTATGTATAATAAATCATCTTTTGTTTAGTATGCTTATTCTCTACCTCAACATCACACTTATTAGGTAAATAATGTCTATTTATTCCCCCAAGTGGCCATAAAATAACTTATCAACCTTATAATGGAACTTTTCCTCCTCCCACCCTTGTATATGACTAAGGTTAGCCTCCTTTGCATTTAAATCAGTCTTCTAATTCCCCTTATCAAGACCAAGCTTACCCTATTACATCCATGACAAGAGTTGAGAAAACATTATCAATTTATGTTGAGTTGATAAGGGATATTGGTAGGGGTTTGGAGTTATCTCTAGTCATCCCTATTTATGTTCTAAAAAAGGAAAGGAGTGCTGTTTAATTTTTCAATAATAGATGGTTAGTTTGTGAGGGTGAACAATGGTCATCTTGTGAAAATGAGGACAAAAAAGAGGAGCAAGCTCATTTGGATAAATATTATGTTTCCTCTCCCCTCCAAAAGCCTCAAGCTCAACCTTCAAGCATTCCTAATCAACCCCCTAGTCAACCTTGTCAAAGCCCATCCTTCTCAAAAGTTAGAAAGGTAATACTAGACCAAGGTAGAACAATCATGAAAATTAATGAGGGGATTAAACTTGGGTAATTATTCTCCATTCATTCCATGGAGGGAATAGGGATATTCTTGTAAGAGTTTTGGAATGTGTGGGCATCAATTGAAGAAGCCAATATCCACAAGTTGAGAAGTAAGAATTAAAAGGGTGGGTATTATCAATTGAAAATATGTTTGAATAGTGAGAGAAAGAATATGTCAAACTTGAGTCAATTAGTTTTCCCTCTCCTACCCCTATGCCCATTCCCACTCAAGAGCATGAATCTATACCATCATAGATCTTCTCCAACAATTTTGACCCTTGCTATGTCATGACCTCACTTATGAGGCCACCCTCTCCTATAATCATTCAAAAGGAAGAGAAAGTGTCTATTCCATACTCATTTACATAATGGAAATTAGTTCAAAAGGCATAAAGAATAAGGAGGTATTGGTTTTGGAGGTCCAAGCACTAGTTTAAGAGCCACCAAAGAAACCTTCTAAAGTCCCTAGATAGAAGGACATTCTCCTAAGATGTAAGCAAGGTGAACTAATTCCCCCTCCAACCATCTCCTTATTGGATAACGAGCCTATGTTACAAAAGATAAAAGAGAAGCTTTCAGTCATACGTGAGCCACATGAGGATAATGAAAGTGTTTATGATGAGTAAATAATGATAGGTAGCCCACTTCATAGGGAGGAACATGTTTCATCTTTATAATTTTAGGAGCTTGATGAGAATAAATATGATAGCCTTCATAAACCTATTATAGAGGTCAAGGTTAGCTCATATAACTTAGAATATCTATGGTAGAATTTGTCCTTAAATTTTTTGAGTCAAATGGAGCAACTTAATATTTCAAACCTACCTAAAGAAGACAATCCTCAAGTTCAAAATATATTAGACTTTAAATGGATTACTAAAGGTTCATTCTAAATAGATAAATAAGAGGATAAGAACTAGGTGCCTAAGGTTGGTCCACTTCAAGATGAGGTATCAATTGAGGATAGCCCTGATATGTTGGAGCAAAAGAAAAGTAGATTGGAGATTAAGTAAGATAGGTGTGATGTTTCAGACCTTGGATGGTCAAATCAATCCTCATTTTTAGTTAGAAAACAAGATGAAATATTGAGTGAGGTTGAAGAAAGAGACATCTCAAATGCTCAGGTGATGTAATTTGATAAGCATACTAGTGAAGATCTTGAAGAGTTATGGTATTGGTTCAATGCCATAACCAAAGAGTTTGAAGAGTCTAAGAGACATGTCCTTATCCTAAGAACCTATGAGCATGTTTATCTAAGCATGATCAATCCTAATTTGCATAAGGACAAAGGGGAAGGATATGGTGTTTTTGAACCATCAAGTGAACCAAGTGTAGTTTCTCCCAAGAGCCTAAATAAAGTCTTCATGCAAGGGTTTCTCAAGGGTGATGAGCAACATCACGAAAGTGCTCTTATAGTCAAACATGAACCAATATTGGAATACTTAGACCATTATGTCTACATTGAAGACATGTTTATTCCATTTCATCCATTGGAGAGTACATCAAAAGGATTAGCCATCAAGTTACTTGGTTCACCATTTTTGGTACCTCTAAAACAAGTTATTTTTCATCTTGTTTTGTTACAATTGAATGATACCCATGAGGGAGGTACTTGTAAATTGATATACAATATTGTATATATTATAATAGATTTCATGTTTGCCTTCAAGTTCCTTGTGCACATTTTTTTAGTAGCTCATTTGTTGTTTTTCTTTCCTCCAAGTGCTTGTGTGTACTTGCCTTTGTTTGTTTTATTTATTTTGGTCCTTCTTTCTTAAAGAGAGTGTCTTAAAAAAAGGTACAACCTTACTCAATTCATATCAAGTTATGACTCCATACCTAATGGATCAGAAAAGGTAATTAGTCTAGGTTCTCAAGCATAGTAAGCATGATTCCATATGAGTCATCAAAGATGTTGGCCAATTTTGGCTTACATACAACTTTTTTGCCTTGATGGATGAGATGAATAGAGTTATGGATGGAATTAATGGTCCAAATATCACATATAGATTGCAAATATTTTGAAACACTTTAAGTAAACTTAACATGTAGTTTGTCAAAATTTGAGAAAGCAAGTTTTCATCATGATGATAGAATTTAGGAACATAAATCAGGTTTTCACAAGCCTCATAAGTTAATTTGAGCCTTAGATATTCAAATAATAGTTCAAGCACAGATCTATAAGAACGAGACTGTCATTACACATCACAGAGCAATGAACAGACTAGTTTTCTATTACATTTTAAAATTATGATTAAAAATCCTCTCAAGCTAAAATATCACATGGATATGATGTTTTTCATGCCTTGAGCATTATTTGCAAATTTTAAGACTAGATGAGTTATCTATCTCAAGTTATAATCCTTTAACGTTAGATTTTTAGAGTGGGATGGGCATGGGGATTTAAAGTTAAATCTATGTTAAATAGCTATTTGAATTCAAATGTTCCAAGGATGAACACATGGCTAAAAAATTTCAAGATAGATGGATATTAAGTGAATATATAATGGATAGTAGGATAACAATGATGTCAATGAGTTCAAAATATCCAATGGAGAATGTTAAATCATGCATCAAAGATGAACGTTGAGATCATATTCCAAAGGTCAATGTATCATAAGATTGAACACAGTTGAAAATGGCAAGATATTGAGTGCCCATAGATAGGTTAATGGTGAATGATAGGTCAACTAGTCATTGGATCATGGGAATGAATGAGGGGTTGAAAAATGTCAAGATCATAGGAGATCAAGAAAAGATCTAATGGCATGTGATGATTGACAAACGTAGTGGGTATAGGGATATTAATGGTGTGAGATACATCATACCAAAACTATTCAATGGTGAGTGAGAGGTCAAAGAGTTAATGTATCATGGGGATTAATATGAGAATACCACATAGTACAAGCATAAGAATGATATACGACTGATTTTATGAACCTGAGGATAAATGAGTGCTATGAGGTGGCATATTTTTAGAAACCTATATCAAGATTAAGGGCTAATATCAAAAGTTAAAGCCTTGAGACTTTAAATGGAGATTAAATAATATCGAGTTCAAACTATAGAAATGTTTCAAAAGGCATATATCACCATTAGATTTCAGTCTAACATTATTAAGCATGAGATGCAGTCATATAGTTAGGATGGTTAATGATGAAGTTTCATCACCATTAAAGCATAGTCTTGACATCTAGTTCAAAGATTTAGAAATTATGGGGCCCATTTTTTGGGGTCACAATATTGTTTCATGATTGTGATCATTTCTCTTTAAATGTGAACTATGCAGATACTGAGTTCTCAGCTTTTATAAATTCTTAGAGGCAAAAATAGGTCTTTCTAGGCCTAATAGAGATCAAATATGGGTAGATAGCTATTGAAATGAGATTAAGAAACCTACATATCTCCATTGAAATTATGGATATATAAAAACTAATAAATGATATTGGTTTTTATATATATTATACCTATGTTTATATATTAACATGGGCAGATATGTGAATATGGAGTGTCTCATCTACCAATATAGTCATAGCATCGATAAATAGGTACTTATTACCACTCAAAATAGACATAACATGGCTTTGTTAGGACTGAGGAATTTGGGGATTGGAGAGTATAGTTGAACATTTAAATATTTTACACAACCTTTAAATATTTTATCCAATAGCAAGATCATGAATCATCATCTACAAAAGAAACTCTTATCTTCTAGTGCATTTCTTAGCCAATGAGAAGATCTTGAAGACTAATTGGAGAAAATGAAGGCTAATTTATCAATGACAAATCAATGATGATAAGATTATGTGTGGTGGATCATTTTAAGAAAGGTGGCATCTCATTGATTTTTCTTCGTTAACATGCTCATTCTCTCTTATCCCTTTCTTTATATCACCCATTAATCCCATTGTAATTTCTCTCTCTTTCTTATATTCTAGACTCTCACAAGGACTCCTTTATCTTTAGGAGTGGGGGACTCTCGTAGATATTAAAAGATATGGTCATCTTGATAAGGCTAGACCTTATCAAGCATTTATAAGAACTACCTCTTGATGTACTAAAAGAATTTATTTAGGTATTTCTTTCCTTATATCTATGTTGAGTGAGTTGTGCATGATGGCATTGAGAAGGAGAATATTCCTCATCCATTATACTCCTTTATGACCTCCTTTAGGGTGTTTTCAAGTTGTTTTTAGTTTTAGATTAGTGTTCTGCCTAGACCTAGTCCATGAAACACTTATGCACTGAATGAGATTGTGAAGTTATGTGAGATAGCATTATCTTCTATAGATCTATTGTATGTTTAAGCTTATGGGAGTTTCCAATTTTATTTGTTTCATCACCTTGTTATATTTATTAGGACCCCTTTCAAACCCTTATTCTTGTATTAACAATAGTTTAGGTGATCCATCAAGAATAATCTGGCCTTCTTCAAAGGTTTGACCCCATCATAGGTTACCCATAACCTAGGGTTATCCCAATATTGTGATTGGGAGTGGGGGATCCTAAATAAATCTTCCACAAGGGTGAAATCTCATGCCAAATTAGTTTCTAACATGCATGGTAGGACTTACTATGTTGTTCACTAGTGAATAATTTTGGTTTTGTATTCATCCAATCATCCTTTGGAGGTATGAATATAAACATCAATGGTGAATTTTAGAATATATTAGCTATTTTTATCAGCATAAGTGCCTAATCATCATAATATTATATGTATAATCAATCATCTTTTGATTAATATACTTATTCTCTACTTCATAATCACACTTATAAAGCAAATAATGTTTATGTCCCCTAAGTAGACCTCAAATATGCTATCAACATTATCATGGCATTTTTACTCCTCCCACCCCTATATATGACAAAGGTTAGCTTATTTTACATTTAAATTAGTCTTATAATTCCACTTGTTAAGAACAAGATTACCCTATTACATCCTTATGAGGAGTCAAGCAAGCATTATCAATTTATGTTGAGTTGATAAGGGAGATTGGTTGGGTTTGGAGTTTTCTCTAGTCATCCCTATGTATTTTCTAAAAAATTCAAGGATTTATATTTATTTGGTAAATAATAGATGGATAGTTTGTGAGGGTGAATAACAGACATCTTGTGAGAATGAGGATATAGTAATGATAAGAAGCATGATCCAAAATGTAGATAATGTGTTGATATATTAAGAAGAGAAGTAAATAATTTGGATTAATATTATGTGTCCTCTCCCCTCCAAGATCCTTGAGCTCAACCTTCAAAATTTCCTAATCAACCCCTTAGTTAATCTTGTCAAAGTCTATACTTGTCAAAAGTTAGAGAGGCAATACTAGATCAAGGGAGAACAATCATGAAAATCAATGAGGCGGTAAAGATTGGATAATAATTCCAAATTCATGCCATGGAGGTGATAAGGATCTTCTTGTAAGATTTTTGGTATGTGTGGGCATCCATTGAAGAAGTTGGATATCCATAGGTTGAGAAGCAAAAATTAAAAGGGTGGGTATCATCCATTGAAAAGGTGTTTAAGCAGTGAGAGAAAGAGTATGTGAAACTTGAGTCAATCAATTTTCCCTCTCCTACTCCTATGCCCATTCCCACTCAAGATCATGAATCCATTCCATCATGGATCTTCTCTAACACTTTTAACACTAGATATGTCATTCCCTCACTTGTGAGGCCACCATCTCCTATAAACATTCAAAAATAATATTTTTTTTGTTCCATACTCATTTACATCATGGAAAGTAGTTCAAAATGGAATAAATAATAAGGAGGAGGTGTTGGTTGTGGAGGTCCAAACACCAATTCAATATCCACCAAAGAAACCTTCCAAAGTCCCTAGCTAGAAGGACACTCTCCTAAGCTGTAATCAAGGTGAAATTCTTCACCCTCCCACCCTCTCCCTCTTAGATAAAGAGCTTATGTTACAAAAGATAGAGGGGAAGCTTGTAGTCATAAGTCAACCATATGAGGATAATGCAAGTGTCTATCATAAGGAAATCATGATAGGCAACCCACTTCATTAGGAGGAACATGTTTTAGCTTTCAAGTTGTAGGATCTTGATGAGAAACTAGATCATAACATTCATAAACCTATTATGGAGGTCAAGGTTAGATCAAGAAAAGTAGAAGATCAATGGTAACATTTATGCTCACATTTTTTGAGTGAAATGGAGTATCTTAATGTCATAAATTTTCCTAAGTAATTTATTCCTCAAGTTGAAAATAGAGAAAACCTTGAATGGACTACTAAAGGTCCATTCTACATAGATGAAGAAGAGGATCAAAACTAGGTGCCTGAGGTTGGTCTACTTGAAGATGAGGTGTCAATTGAGGATAACCCTAATATATTAGAGCAAGAGGAAAGTATATTAGAGCTTGAGCAAGATAGGTGTGATGTTGCAAAACTTGGATGGTTAATTTAACTCTAATTTATAATTAAATAACAGTACGAAATCTCAAGTTAGGTTGATGAAGGAGACATCTCAAGTGATCAGGTATTTAAGTTTGAGAAACATACCAATGAAGAGCCTACATAGTTATGGTAGTAGTTTAATGACATAACCAAAGAGTTTGAAGAGGCTAAGAGACATTTCCTTCTCCAAGGAACCTATGATCATGCTAATATAATCATGATCAATCCTAAATTGCATAATGATAAGAGGGATGGATATGGCCTTTTTGAACCATCAAGTGAACCAAGTGTAGTTACTCCTAAGAGCCTAAATGAAGTCTTAATGAAAGGATTTCTCAAGGGTGATGAGAAACATCAAGCAAGTGATCCTATAGTAAAAAATTAACCAAGATTGGAATACTTGGACTGGTATGTCTACATTAGAGACATGTTTATTCCATTTCCTCCATTGGAGAGCACATCAAAAGGATTAGACATCAAGTTACTTGGTTCACCATTTCTAGTACCTCCAAAGCAAGGTATTTCTAATCTTGGTTTATTATAAGTAAATGATACTCAAAGATTTCCATTTGACCTAGGAGGGAGGTTCTTGTAAATTGTTGTATAATATTGTATATATTAGAATATATTTCATAGAATAGATTTCATGTTTTCCTCTAAGTGCCTTGTGCATATTTGAGTTGTTGTTTTTCTTTCCTCAAAGTGCCTGCATGCACTTACCTTTTTTTTTTTTTGTTATTATCTATTTAAGAGATTTTTTTCAAGAAAGGGACAACCTTACTCAATTTAGATCAACTTATGACTCCATACCTAATAGATTACACAAGGCAACTAGTCTAGGTTTTAAAGCATAGCAGGCATACTTCGATATGAGTCACCAAATATGTTGTATAATTTTTGACTAAATACAAGGATTCCACCTATATGGATGATTTTAATAGAGTTATAGATGGAATGAATGGTCCAAATATCACATTTAGCTTGCAAAGATTTTGAAACACTATAAGTAACCTTAAAGTGTAGTTTTTTAAAATTTGAGAAAATAGGTTTCCATGGTGATCATAGCATTCAAGAACATGAATAAAGTTTTAAAAAGACTCAAAGTTTCATTAGATCCTTGGATATTTAAACAATAGTTCAAGCATAAGTCTAGAAGAACCAGATTGTCATCACATGTCACAAAGAAATGAACATACCAGTTTGCTTGTGCAATTTATAAGTATGATTAAAAAGCCTCTCATGATAAAATATCACATGGACATGATGTTTTTCATGCCTTGAACATTCCTTGAATTTTTTTTGACTTGATAATTTATCTATCTCAATTTATAATTCTTTAAATTTAGACTTGTAGAGTGGGACAAGCATAAGGACATCAAGTTAAAGCTAAGATAAATATCCATTTGAATTAAAATATTACAAAGATAAATGAATGGATAACAAGTGTGAAGATCTTAGGAGCTCAAGTTAAGATCTAATGGTGAGCAGATGATCAATGATGTTAGTAGATCTAGGAGATCTAATAAAGTGCATTAAATCATGCATCAAAGATCAACGATGAGCTCATAGTCAAAAGGTCAATGTATCTTAATATTAAATGCATGGCTAATAAATGGAAAATATTAGGTGGCCATATGTAGATATTCATTGGATCCTAGGAATGAATCATAGAATGATAAGTGTAAAGATTGTAGGAGCTCAGGTGAAGATCTAATGATGTGTGACAAATGACAAAGGTAGTGGGTACATGTAAATACATGGTATGAGATCCATCATAATAAAGCTAATTAATGTTGAGTAAGAGGTCAAAGAGTCAATATATCCTAGGGATGAATATGAGAATACAACATGGTGATTGTGAAGAGCTATTTGGTGGCACATTTTTAGAAACCAAGATCAAGATCAAGGGCCAATATAAAAATTTAAATCCTTAATAATTTAAATAGAGATAAAATATAGTTAAGGTCAAACCAAAGTAATGTTTCAAAAGTTATATGTTACCATTGGAGTTTCGTCAAGCATCGTTAAGCATGAGATGTCATATAGTCAGGATGGTTAATGATGAAGTTTCATCACCATTAAAGTATAGTCTTGACCTTTAGTTTAAAGATTTAGAACTTATGGGGCCCATTTTCTATGGTCATAGTATTATTTTGTGACTGTGATCGTTTCTCTTTAAATAAGATATATGTAGATAATGAGTTCTCAGGTTCCATAAATGCTCAAAAGAAAAAATAGGCCTTTTTAAGCTTAATAGAGATCAAAGATGGGTATCTAGCTACTAAAATGAGATCAAGCAACCTGTGTATCTCCTTTAAAATTATGGATATATTAAAACGAATAAATGAGATTGGTTTTTGTCTATAGTATACCTATGTTTAGATATTGACATGGGGTAGATATGTGACTATGAAGGAGTGTACCATATTCCAATATAGTCATAACTTCAACAAATAGGTACCTACCAATGATCAAAGTAGACATAGCATGGCTTTGTCAATCTAAAGTAATTGAGGTTTTTTGTCCTTATAATGAATCCAAGTGGAAGGTGGCATAGAAGTTCAAGGAGTAGTTTTGGGGATTAGAGAGTATAGTGGAGCATTTAATTCTTTTAGAGAACCTTTAAATATTTTTTCCAACATCAAGATCATGCATCATCATATAAAAAATAGACTCTTATCTTCTAGTGGATTTCTCAGCCAATGAGAAGAGATTGAAGACTAATTGGAGCAAATGAAGGCTAATTTGTTGATGAAGAATTAGTATTGATTGGAATAAGTATGGTGGAGCATTTTAAGAAAGGTGGTATCTCATTGATTATTCTTAGTTAAAATTCTCCCTCTTCTCTCTTCTTCCTTTCTCTATGTCACCCATTCTTCCCATTGTAATCTCTCTCTCTCTCTCTCTCTCTCTCTCTCTCTCTCTCTCTCTCTCTCTCTCTCTCTCTCACACACACACACACACACACACACACACACACACACACACACACACACACACAGATTCTAGACTCTCATAAGGAGTCTTTGATCTTGAGGATCAAGGGACTCTCTAAGATATTGCAAGATATACTCATTTTTATAAGGCTAGATCTTGTCAAACATTTGTAAGAACTACCTCTTGAGGTAATAAAAGACTTTATTTACCTATCTCTTACCTTGGATTTGTGTTGAGTGAGTTGTGTATGATGGAATTATGAAGGAGAATATTCTTCATCCATTTTCCTCCTTTCTAACCTCCTTTAAGTTATTTTTAAGATATTTTTAGGTTTGGATTAGTGTTTTGCCCAAACTTAGTCCATGAAACACGTATGCATTGAGCTATATTTTTAGGTTATGTGAGCTATCATTATCCTCTATAGATATAGTGTTTATGGGAGTTTACAATTTTATTTGGTGTATCACATTATTAACTTTCTTAGGACCCCTTTCCCCCCTTTATAACCCTTTTCCCTATAGTGGAATTAGTGTAGGTGATCCATCAAGAGCAAGTCAACCTTCTCTGTAGGTTCAACCCCATCATAGGTTACCCACACCCTGGGGTTGTCCTAATATTATGATTGGGAGTGGGGTAGCCCAAATAACTCCTCCATAATGGTGAGATTTCATGCCATAACATTTCCATCAGTAACATCATTAGATCAGATTATATTATGGTAGGGAGAATGTGGTTATTTAATTCACTCCCTTTGGTACTTTATGGTAATAGGTAGGAGTTCATTGTAAACATTATAACAATAAAAAATATGGAAATATGTATTTGATTTGAAGTGATTAAAAATGAGATTGTATGTATTCAAATAAAACTTACTAAACTATTCAATTTACTCCATAAGTCCTAGCCGAGGTAACCGATGTAATGGATGGGTTAGGAGTTTTCTTGGTTGTTTGATGGAATGAGATTTGTGATATGTGGTGGTAACTATTTCTCATGATGGAACTAGAAGACCTTAGTATAATTTTTATGCTCATTAAGATCATCGAGTTGTGTGAAATAGAGCTCCAATGCCTTTCATTATTTGATATCATAATAATGTGAAAATTTTGGTCAATACTAGGGCTAGGGAAATGTGGAAGATTAGGTTGGACAACTTGTGGAAAAAGGTCTACTTTGCAATGTTGATTATGTCAAATCAATGTCATACACTAAATGTGAATGATATAAAATGAGGTTAGAATTGATGAGAAGAAGGAGATGTGAATGAGAGGCTAGGCTTGGATGACATTGTATTGACATCTTCTATTATGGGGGAGGACAATGATATGTGGATCATGGATGTGTTCTTGTTATTCTAATATAGCTAAGGAGTCTACGATGATATAAGGAATGGGGGTAGATCAAAATACCTCACACATTAATTCAATGTTAATGTCATACTATGTGACAATGGTAGTACCAATTGATCTAACTCTAGGGAATATACCATACTAGACAAGACTCAGTGTCTCAAGAATGGTCATTTGAAGGAAACTAGGTTGGAGCTAGGGAAAAGTGTATGAACTATTTTAGGTAATGGCTTATAAGGTGTGTTTGATGGAATGTTGAAGAAAGGATATTTATGTGATGCTTGTATAGATGGATATGGATTATGTGGTATGTGGTTACTTTTACCAGTTGGAAATGCTTTTGATATGGCTTGTGTGTGTTAGTAAGGATTTTGACACTATTTTTGTTGAGTTTTTATTGTTTTTGAGCTTTTTTTGGTTCTGTAGAAGTAAGTGCTTGTATTCTTAAAATGAAATACTGAAATTATAGGAATATCAAATATGAAATTAAATGAAATATATATATATATATATATATATATATTTTAAATTATCCTTTTAATTTTTTATAATGTATGAAAAAAAAAGAGACAAAGAACCTATAATATTTCATAAGATGTTGATTTTTCCTAGCTTTATTTGTATCTAAACTAGATGATAATGTTTTCATTTGTTTTGATTGTTTTATATCAGATGAAATAAATGTGTAAATTGAATCTATACATGCAAATAATGTGATAATAAATTTAATTCAAAATAAAAATAACAAAATACTTTCTTTGTATTTTCTTTTCTCACAAGTAAAAATAGACTAGTTTTTCAACTTCTCTAATTTGCTACAAACATTTTTTTAAAAAATGAATTGATAAGATGGAATTAAGAGATGAAAGTTATGATTTTATATTTTAAAAGAGGAAAAATAAAATTCCTTTGACTCTTTAAAACAAATTAAATCAACAGTATACTACCCTTGTACATGAACCTATAGTTATCTATATTTTTATGATTGACAAGATGATCACTTTATGTGTAATAGACTTGTTTAGATCTTGGAAAGAAAAAGTTGTCTTGGTTGGAAATACCCTGAATATTTACTAAGATATTTTCTAGAATGATTTATTAAATGCATTTCTAAATGGAAGGAAACTAATCTATTGAAATGCAAACACAAATCAAAACTAACTATCTTATTTTTATAACAAAGATAAATGAGAAGAAATGGATATATTTCACTATACACTTTTCTCTTTTTATGATTATGGAAACTAATCTATCAAAACAATAAACTATACTAAATATAATTTAATAAATAAATTAAATACTAGAAATCAAGAGAACTCCAATCTAATTATAGAATAAATCAACTGAAGTGCATGTGATATATTGATAGGAGAATCCTCAATATGCTAGCTCTGTATGCTCTTGTATAAATTTTGGAAACTCTCTATATGGAGGATGCACAAGATATGAAACAATGTCAGCAAATAGAATACATAACCATAAATGGAGAGAAGTTAAACTGAGGTTGGCTAATGTCTTGGCTTGTAAAGTTTTAGTTGATTTTACTAAGATCACTTATTTACTCAAAACTATGTAGTCAACTTGAAAATAATAGAGGATAATTATTTAAGTAATTGTAATAAGGTTGTGGTTGAACAATATTCATAATAGAAACTTTTAATAGTATTTTTTAGATATGAAATTAGGCCAAAATTTCCTTCTTGTAGAAAGAGTTGGGGGTTTGCATGGAGAGGTTCAACTAAGTCCAATAGGAAGTTTAACTTAAAAGGAAATAAAGAGGATTAAAAATATAAGAGTGAGTGTGTTGGGCTTGATTAGAAGCAAAAACAAGGTGATAATAATAATAATAATAATAATAAATGTGATGTTAGTTATGCAAAACATGCCAAAACTCAATTCATAAGAGATAATTTTGAAAGACACTTGAAATGTGATATATAAACCACTTTATGCAAGGGTGATTACATAAACATTGCTTATGATGATAAAACTATCACTATAAATTATGTGACTGATGCAGTTTTAATAGAAAACTACTACTTTGTCTCAAAACTATCACCTAAGTTACACAACTGCTATGGTGGAAGTGTAAAATAAGGGGTGGTTTCATAAAATAATATGGTAGTTTTGTCACATGGAGCAGTGGTTCTATCATACATGGTCTATTTTTTAAAAAATTTGACATTAGTTAGGAAATTCAAAACCAAGGGAACCAAAAGGGGTTAATCAAGGAATAATAAGGTATAGGGAGGGGAAAGAACTAGAGAGTTTCCCTTGGAGCATAAAATAAGAGTCATTACATCATCATTATATTTTTATCAGATATGTTGCACCATACAATTTTTAGGTACATATAGAGACCCCTTAGATAATTTAATGATTTCATCATGCATGAAACATAAGTAACAACTATTATTATGTACTAAAAAATTATGTAACTAAGAGATACTTCCATATTGAACATGATTTCTTTGGAAAAAATAATGGTTTTAAATTTTTTTATAACTTGGAAAATTAGAAATAAAAGTTTTATAGAAAAAAATAAGAAACCCTAAGCCATCTAGGGTTTTAATACCAATGGTTAGGTTCACCAAATGTTTAACCCTAAATTTTGGTAGGTATGGGTGTTACCTATAGATTTAATAATATATAAATGAATAAGCACAAGGATGAAGAATAAATCTATAACCTAAAAATTAATTTTCAAACTTAGATAAATAATATTATGAATTTATAATATTAAGATACACCAGAAATAGAAAGTATAACTATTGATTGATATTATAATAAATTTAAAACAAGATTAATTAGGTGGTTTACTATGCATATGTATATCTAGGCTAAAATAGGTTGGAAGTGTACTGGATTAGGATTATAGAATAATCATCACATTCTAGAATTTTTCATTGTATGACTTTAGATGATTGCTTCAAATATAAATGGTTACATTGACATTGGTGTCTAAGTTGGATGTAGGTATTTAGTAAAAAATAGTGACTCGATCTAGATGTGACCACTTGAAGGATTTTATTATTTCTATTTCTTTTCTTTTGTTTATTTAGATTATATGCATAGGTTGCCACTATTTATCAAATGATAAAAAACCTAACTTCCTCAACCTTAGAGTGATTGTGGTAAAAATAAGTTAGTGGGAACATAGTGTCAAGATGCCCCAAGGACCTATCTATTAATGGGAACTATTTACATAGATAATAGTTAGAATAGGGCCTTAGACTTATATATTTATCCTCTATGTATTAGCTTGTGTGTTGATAAGGATGCAATATGTGATAAAAAAAAGTACATAGAGTGACCTATCTTGTAATTAAAAATTATGGCTCATGGTTTTCTCTTTGAATGCTTTAGACCTATGGAAATACTATTCTTATGATTTATATGGAAATAGGAATGAATAGAGTAGGTTTTCTCACTTGAATGCTTGATCAAGTGATTTTGGTAAATTGCCTTGTGATTTGTTTGTGATTTCTAGGTGATGAATGAATAATGGTTGATTTGTGTGTGTGTGTGTGTGTGTGTGTGTGTATCAACCATTTTAAAAATATATTATACTAAATCAGTTAAGATAACTATGTGTGTGTGTGTGTATCAACCATTTTAAAAATATATTATACTAAATCAGTTAAGATAACTAGTAGAATAGATTTCATTTTCAATTTGGATGAATTTTGTACATTGAACACTTACTTTGGAAATGGACACTAGCATTGACATAAGGTGTCTAGGAAGATAGAAAATAGGTACATGTCCAAAACTGGTAAAGAAGGATAATTATTAGGTTTATCAAATTTTTCATAGTATAGAAGGCTTGGTCATCATAATAAAAATGGTTGTACTAATAGATAGTCAATTTGGCACAAAAAGATAGTGAACACAAGCTTTTTGATAGTAGGAAGGTATTAGAGTTAAAAGGTACAACCATGATAGGGATTTTTCAAGTGTAAAAGATTGAGGTGATATATAATTTAGATTTAGTTTCTACACTCATGTTGTATCTCCATTTCACACTCTTATGTGTGTAGTTCAACCTATCACTAAACCTATTGAATGTCAGACATAAATTAAGTATGACCATAAGATTGTGGTAAGTGCATGTTTAATTAATTTTTATATCATTTTAAAATTAAATTTTAAACTTGTTTACATGTTTAGTATGTAAAGTTTCTAATAATATTTATATATGAATAAGTTCAACTACATACAAGCTATGAGAATAAAAGGACTTGTAGTTAAATATTAGAATTCAAGGCATTTGAGGGATATCCATATAAGATAAAGGAATTTGAGAGAGAACCTTGTTCTAGGAAGGCAAAGAGAGGGGGGATTTTTCATGAGTAGGATATGTCTTAGATGATACACTTTTTTATATGCCTATATGGTAATGTATGCATTTTTGGTATTGTATGCCTATATATAAATCAACCAACATTCTATTTTGTTATTATTTTGTATTCCTTTATAGATTTTATGGACACACACACACACACACACACACACACACACACACACACACACACACACACACACACGCTCACATTTTACGGTGATCATCTTTTTGTGTATAATTTGGCCCATATTATTATTAAAAAAATAAATTTGATGGTTGTATGGCCATATTAAATATTATCATATTTAATATTTGTTTTGTGTAATTATTAAAACTAACTTATAATTATTCAATATATTTTTTAATTAGAAATATATGGGAGAAAATAGTATAATATTTGAGATAGAGTCATATATTGTTGTGAAGTGTGTCTCATGTTTGGGCTACACCATATTATGATTTTATTTGTGATCCTTAATTGTAATTGGGTATTATCATCAAATAATTTTGGACAATATTATCATACAATTAGATTTGTTGATGAAATTTCATGCTTTTTCTAGTTTATGGATGGATATGATTATTTGATATTATGTGCCAAGACTTTATCTATCTTTATATTGTTTGATGATATATGGAATAAAATGTTTGATATGATATTGTCACTATTTTAATTTGTATACCCTTTTTACAATGGTTTAATATAATTTAGCCTTTGTGTATGAAATTTTGAGATACCATCCTTGGATGTTTTGTGGATGGTTTCGATTCTTTAGAGTAGATGACACTTGGATATGCCATATGAGGGAATGGTGTTGAACAATATTTGATGCATTAGAGATGATCAATGTAGAATGATAGACAATTACAATCAAATATTCATGAACATACATTTTATTTGAGTCATTTTTTGTGGGATTCACTTGATATTGTCATGATGAGGCATTTTTATGGAAGCATTATTATTTTATAGGCTCATATGATCTTGCAATTATATGCATCAATGTTTCTATTAGGATCAATATTGTTATTTACAACAAAATTAGGGCCAAAAGATATGCATATCCAAAATTCTAGGTGAATTATGATTACTAAACCTATCAAGTAATAAATATTTCATACATGTGCCCTCTAATTTAATCATCTCTAATTGTAATATGTATTTCAATGGATCAATTGCTCCATCTTTTGATATTCTTGTTGAAATCATTAGTTAAATTATTAAAACTTGTGATAAGTGCCAATTGGATATCTCCACCTTCGAAGCTTCATGATATAAAAATGGCACTTTCAACACATCAGGGGTGGTAGATAACATTTAAGAATAGGTTCTTTTCCACCGATCATTGTCAATCAAGAGATAGAGTACTCATTGTGGTCCTAAGAACAACCTTCCCAATATGATAAAATTACAGTTTTTAGGCAATATTAAAATGTGCATAATAAAAAAAATTTAAGTAATTTACATGAAATGGAAGAATCCTCACATACATGTCAAAACCTTATATGTTCATCATGGGTGACGTCGATTGAACCTTGGAGATAAATCTATGGTAAAGGTGGTAGTAATTAGTATTAAAATGTAACTTTTTTGAAGTCAAGAGATAGGTTCTTATCCTCTAACTAAAATTTATACCTCTAGGATTTTCACATGAAAAAACATCACTTGCAACACATATAGATAGGTGTTATAAACCCAGATAGCACTCTACTCAAGGTAGATTGCTTAGATCTAATTAATACCTAGAATAACATTAGAATGGTCTAAGGTTGTGGAATAGTTGTAGCTAGACTAGACATCTAGTTTGTGATGCTAGCTCCTCTGAATATGTGAATTTTGGATCAATTACTAAACTAACTTTATTTTAGGATCAAAGGGGAAGAAATATTGCTAAAAGGGAAATATATTCTATGATGGTAATGTACCTAAATTATGTACGATCTTTTATAAAATTTGAAACTTAAGCACACATATGAATCAAAATGGAACAATTTATAAACAATAATTTATTAGATTAGTCCTAAACATAAGAGTTTCAAATGAATTTTTGATAGGTACATAAATTGAAGGTGTAGAAATGAAGGTTTTTAAAGACACTACATACTAACATTCTTCAACATAATTTTTATTCTTTAAATTTTTAGGTGACTTATAGAGGATGAAATCATATTAGTAGGTGAGGAAAGGGCTTGAAAAAGGAGATAATTATCACAATTATATTCAAATCAACAATCAAAATTACACACTACAACCATGAATGAGTCTACAACAACATTTATTTTTTGACTTCTGGTGCAAGTTAAAAATTCTATATAGTTTCTATATACTAGCCTGAGGGATGCTAAAAAATGGCCTAAAGGCCTGAATATATAGTAAAAGAGAAGAATATATAGATATATTATCATATAGTAAAGAATAAGAAGACATATAAATATTAACTCAAGCAAATTTTTAGTTACAATTTGAAAATAATAGTCATTAAGACTTCTCCTTGTGTCTAGTGTTTTGCATGCTGATTGCATGATATATTTGCAATTAAAAACAAGGTGGTGGGATATATTTGTCTTATACAAATCATATTATATAATGATACACCACACTTTAATTAGATAACTACTTTCAAATTGAGTTAACTCATGAGATGGAACTCAAGATGAGTTATGTATGTGAATGAAGCAGTTGAAGCCTAGTTAACTCACCACAAGGATCATTTAAGAATGTAGTTGACATGAAGGATCAGTTTTAAATGATGTGTATCAGTGTAAAAGGCATAAAAAATACACATTAACTCTTATCACCAATCTTCTATGCCATTCTTTATTTACTTGATTGATTAAATAGGCATAACAAGCCAAATTTGGCCTAGTAGCCTAACTTTTATGCTTTGTGGACATTATAACAATTATCACTCTAGAGTGAACCCTATTTGAAGATGTGTAGAACACACCCTCACTCTAGAGGATATAATTTTAACTTATCATAGTGTGGGTGGCTCTATGTTGAGAAGAACCTCTAGAGAGGGTTGGTTCCCTTAAGACTTACCAATTAAATCTAATCTACTATGATTTTTGGGATGAAAAGGGGAAGGGAAAATTGAAAATAAATATAATCTAATTGGGTGATTAACTTAAATTTATTATATTATTTTAATTAATTTTGAGATTGAGTAAGACACACATATTAATCTAAAATCAAACTCTACATTCAATCTTAAACATAAGTGTTTCAAAAGAAGGCCTGAAAGAAGCTTGCAAATCAAATTCTATTCCTAGATCTTCAAATGACCTATAGAGGATGATATTTTCACATTAGGTGAGGAAAATAACTAAAAAGAGGAAATTATATTCCACGTGTATGCTAGTACATAATCAAATTACTCTATTTTGATCTAAAAAAACATATGCAAAAAAATCTTTTTAAATTTGATAAATGGTGTCAATTACAATTTTTGATCTACTTCAAGAAAATTTGAAAAATGGATTAAAAAATCCAATATATAAGTCTAAAACCTTAACTATACTAAAATCCTTTTACAAAATTAAATAAAGGCTTTAAAATCTTCTAATTCTTCAAAAATTGCATGTTCTTCATTTTTGGCATAGCATTAAGAAGTGGTGCACCCATGTTGACTTGTAAAACTTCATTAAATGAAATTAATGAAATTAATTAGAAGATAAATCCATATTGAAAGTGAGTTTAAGTTCTTGAAAGTATTTATCTTGCATGAAAAGCATGGGAGACGCATGAAACTAGTCAAACTAGTCAACCAAAGAGATTTGACCTTTAAGGACTAGTTAACTCAACTTGAGCTCAAATTGCATTAATTGAAACTTGTGGATTGAATTGATAATTATATATATAATTAAAAAACATATATTACATGTGGTAACTCCAAAATTAATTCATTTTATATTTTTTCAATGCCATTCTTTACTTGCTTGATTGACTAATTAGGCCAATTAGGCCTAATAGCATATCTTCTTACATTTGGACTCCATTAAACCTATAATAAGACAAGAAACATAAAAAAAACAAAAAATTTCACCTAAAAAATAATTATTCATCACCAAAATATTTTATTTTGATGAGAAAACACTTGTCATTTAGTCAACAAGGTTGACTAGGCTTATTTTGCTCCATTTTCCTATAGACTCGACACTTTGATTGAGCTAGTTGGGACACTTATGAGATGATTTATGACCAAAATAAAATTTTATTATGAATAAAAAGTATTATTATTTGATCTCCATTGATTATATTTCATTGAAGTATCTTGTACATCATTTTACATGCTTATTTCCACAAAAAACATGATTTTTACCCTCATTCATACATATCCATGCATAAAATTAACATTTATAGAATCCTATCTAAGCTTAATTTAAATTTTAAAATGTTCTAATTTTATCCAAGATGATTTGATGGAAATAAAATCACCTTGTTTCAAAACTAGTTTTTTGAGGGTTTAAGCGGGCTTTGAAGCTAAATTTTCAAAATGATAGTTCATGAAGTAAAAATCTAAAAATAACTTTTTTTTCCATTTATGTGTATAAAAATAACCTCACAAACATCCATGAAAATATTGGGTTTCCATTCAAAATATATAAAAAGTTACCATGTGGAGAAATCTGTGTGTGGGGTTTTAATTGCATTCTGAGCTACCTACACTCTTAATGATTGTTAATAAATAAAAATAAATAAAATTTATAAATTTTTTATGAATTATAAATAAATATTATTAATAAAAACATACTAAGATATGAGCATCTGAACAGGAGGCTAGGAAGGGTGTTTAGAACTAAAAAAATGAAAATGTTACCAGAATGAAAATAACTCTTCACATGATTCAAAATGCATGAAACCATAATCATGGGGTGTGTACCATGATATAAAAACTCTCTAAAATCAAATTTTACTTAAAAATTCAAAAAACCCCTTTTGGCTTATAAGCATGTTTTCTCGTAAAATTCTATATGATCATAGTTTGATTAAAATTTAGAGTTTTAAAGATATTTAAAGGTCTTATTATGATGTAAAAATATAATATCATTATTTTTAAACTTTTACCTAGACTTAGAAACCTCATTGGCACTCCAAAATGATGGCTACTCCAATGGTGATCTCTAATAGACATGCTAAGGAATATTACAAAATAAGGAGTATATCCACTTATCCAATGTCCATGAAACTTATTCAAAAGTTTCTCCAACTCATAATTATCTTATGTACAAAATTTAAGGTCCTAAAACCATCTTTAGCTCCTAGAATGTTTAATTTTCTCTAAAAATTGATCCTTATGCATGGATTGTCTACATATTTGAACTAGAAAATGCTATTTCTAAATGATAATGACCCATTTACAATCCATTTTTGATATTTTTGACCAAAATTAGTGATTTTTGTGCCAAAATTCCTTGGTTTGAAAAACTTTAAAAGGCTATGACAAGTTTTAGGAAAGTTTTATATGATAGGAGTAGTAATTTGGCCTTGATAGGTCAAATTACTAAAAATAACCTACATAATAACTTGAAAAATTAAAAAAAAAGTATTTCTTCAATACATGAAACAATGTATTATATCATGAAAATAGTCCTCCTTGGTAAGAAGCACTTGTAAATTATTCAAACTAGTTGACTAGGTTAGCTTTTCCTTCATTTCCACTAGACTGGCTATTTTGTATGAGATCCCAAGGGAACTTTCAAGAGAATTTGTGATCATATTATGGTTTAAATATGAATAAAAAGTTACAAAATTCACTCTCCATGGATTGCAATTCCTTTAAACTACCTTTTACTTCTCTTTATATGTTTTTTCTCTCAAACACGTACTTTCTACTAAGTCCATACAAAATACGTATAACTGATGGTCATGGACATGAATATCTCAAATTTTTCATGATGATCTAGGTGGTAGTTAGGATTTTTAAAGAGCTTGGATGCATATTTATTTAATTTTTCACAAATAGGTATGTAGTAGGGTTTTGCAAGGGTTTTAGAGTGCTATAGGTTTTTGCCAAAATTCACTCTCCATGGATTGTAATTCCTTTAAACTACCCTAAACTTCTCATTATATTATTTTTTATCTGAAACATGTATTTTATACTAAGTCCATATAAAATACGTATAAATGATAGTCATGGACATGAATATCTCAATGTTTACATGATGATCTAGGTGGTAGTTAGGAGTTTGAATGAGCTTGGATGCATATTTCATTAATTTTTCAGAAATAGATATGTGGTAGGGTTTTGCATATTTATTTATTTTACATGAAGATTGTTTATAAATCCTAGGCCTTGAATGCCTATAACAATGCCACAAAACTTTAGTGTGTTAGGCCCTATAACTCCCCCAAAGTCCTTAGATTCCCATGCAAAATGTATGTATAAGGGTGAACATGTGAATTCTACTCTTAGAGTGAAAAATAGGCTCTTTAAGAAATGCCTGGTGTTCTTGGAACAAGATGATCAATCTCTTTATAATGAGTCTAAAGGTTTTGATATAATGTATTAGACCTAAAAATCCTATAGAGGATGTTCTAGAGTCATGATATTGGCTTGATCAAGCCATTCTTCTTTACCTTACATGTAAACAACTCCTTGTATTTACCTAAAAACTTATCTACCTATGGAAATGAACCAAATGACCCTTTTTGATGGCTCTATAAGTGTTCTTGAGGGAGTTTAGGACCCCATATTTCTTCTAAACCTCTTTGAATGTGCAATTTTCCTTTGCTTTGTATCTCAAAATTAACTTATTTTGTTTAGTCCATGTTTTAAAGATATTTAATATGCCAAATAATTAGTCATGGAGGTGATTAGGGGAGTTTATAAGACCTTTAATTTCATTTCATAGCTCAAAAATACCATATAGAAGCATATTTTAGCTTCTTTTCTCCATTGGGTGGTTATGAGGGTTTTGCAATGGTTTAAGAGGTCCATAGCTTCTTAATGATTATTTATAAAGCTTAAACCTCTAATATTAAACCAATTGAAATGAAAATGGAGTACACTAATCCCCTCATCTACCATGAAAAGTAAGAGCTCCCATGCAAAAGATGTATCAATTTATCTACATGGTGAAAATGTGCTTCAAATGGTTGTCAAAATTGTTTATGCTAGAAAGAAGTTTGAGGGGTCTTGATAACCCATTTTTATACATATTTATTCATTCTAAAATCTCCTTCAATACTGAAATTATACTCCACATTATCTCAAGGTATACCATATGAATAACTAGCCCATGAAAGAGCTCAAAATGTGATTATGTCTCTCAATGGTTTGATACTTGCTTGCCTATTTTAGCCCTCAAAGGAATGGTTTGCATTGAAATTAGAGTGTTATATCCTCTCAAAAAGTTTATATAGACTAAAAAACACCTTCTCATTCATATCAAACACTCTAATGAGGTTCAAACCCTATACCACACATTAAAACACTTCAAGAAGTCTACTTGCTTATATTAGGAATGCCAATAGACATAGAGTTGACTATGTCAAAATAATGAATATTTACCTTCTTAATTTTAAATCAAAAATATTATTAATAAGTATAATAACTAATGGTGATCATTTCCACCAATTTTCATGATTGGATCATGCATATTATAGCCTCGAGGTGGATTTTACCAAAATTTACTAGTAGGTTGCCTATGTTTTCCTATCTCATAAGACCTATGGCTAAGTTATTTTTATTTTTAACCTTTAATTTTTAATTAACATGATGAATATGATTTGGATATTTCATGAAAATCCTAATTTAAATGGTCTCATCCTCCACTGGTTACCTTGCAGACTTATGTAACCTATCACCCTACCATGCTTCTTAAGGAACCTCATTATGATTGTATGTTATCACTACTATAGATGATCCTTAGTAAATTTTAAATGTTTGTTATTAATTACATCATATTTATGTGCTTTGAGAACCCTTAATCCATTTGAAACTATCTTCTCATGCTCTTTCTAGCATAATGACTCTTCTTGCAATGTTTTTAGGCCTTACACAGTCCTTACTCAAGGCAACTCCTTACAGGCTTGTGTACCTTCATTCTTATAAATTAGTAGTGTTTTACATCTTGACCAAGGTTTTGGAGATAAATTTAGTTACTTGAATTTAATAAGTCACTATATATATTCACTCCTTGAATGGAATGGTTTTTGAGTTTGTATCTTGCTAGCATATGACTGTGTGAGAGGGAATGACATTTATATGGCTATAGATGTGCTTTTTATAGTTGACCTTAACTTTTTAAATAGTGTTTTTAACCCCATATTAATATTATTGATCTAATTTCATCATTATTTTTCTTATGAACCATTCTCTTGAACATGAACCCCCATCATATACCATTGTGTTATCAACTCCATAAGCTTGAAGATAGGTCTATACCCTCATGGCTATAGGTAGTCATTTCATGAGATATTGACTAAGTATCTATGTATTTTTAAGTTCATAGTTTGATAGAGCCTCTTACATCATTCCAAGAGATTACCCTAACATGACAAGAACCTTATGAAACCAAGAACATGATAAGACCCTTTTGTCCTAGTTTGACTATCAACATGCTTGAAAAGTCTCTTAGCCAACTATAGGTGGTGATTCATATGATAAAATGACCAAAATTGAGTTTATTTCTCACTTTAGGTCTACCCTTGATATCAAAATTATAATACATTTTTTTATAAAAAAATCTCATTCATACCATAACACCATCTTTTTCTTCTTGAAAATAGACTTCTCTCACTATATTATTGGCTATGCATGATGTCATGTCCTTGTACAGACTATAACTAGGTTTGAGGATGCTTGGAGAGATTGAAAAAACTAAAATAATTTCATGAGCCCTTCAATTTCATTATATTATCTATATTATCTCAACAACTAACTTGAAGGTCAAACCTCCTCGAAATCCTCTTTCATAGTATTGTCCACCTTGGTTGTAACTTGTTCTTGAAACGGTGATTGAAGGTAAACTCCTTATGTTTTAAGCAAAACTTTTAAGGATTTTAAATTAAATTCATCTTGAGCTACCTAATTTAAGTTAACAATCTCACTATTTATGCACTTTTTGGTCTAATTAACCTTTAAGAACCTAGATAGGCCAAAAGATTGCCAAGATACTTGCTAATGTAGGTTTTGACTTGAATACATGCCTATAGGTGTCTCAAAAGGCACTTGAATTCAATATTATGGTTGCTTCTAGGGGATTATGACATGAATTAATTCATATTTGTATCAATATCCCTTCATTTATTTCTCATCTTCACTCATACATGTATACCATGATATCAATCTTCAAAAAGACTATGTCCTTTCTCAACTATAGGTGATTATATGAAGTCATCTTGTATGGACAGAGTCTAAATTTGACCTTGGGGAGGTCACCAATCATGGGTATGATCCTTATCCTTAAAATTACTATAAATTGATGAGATAATTTGAGCTAAGATGTTGAATAAGACATCTTCTAGCCCCTCCTTTCATTACTCTTCATGATAAACTCTTGGATATACTTCTTGATGGCTATAAATAGTCATTCTTGATTGTTTAGCATGGTTTCTTGGTCTGCATATTCTCCTTCATACTCATGATAGTCTCTACCCATTGGCTCCTTATGATAGTGGATTTATGTAATTGAGATGAATTCAAGTGATAAAATGTGAAGGATGATGGGAACATATAAAATTGAGGGTGGAAATGGAGCTTACTACAGTGAAAAATGGTAGTGTAAGATAGTGCGGACGGAAATGAACCAATATGGAGGTGAAAGAGGAAATGAGGAGTATGTCAAGACCATTTTTAGGGTCGTATGTAATAATGAGCATATACTTTACCACACATATCAATTTGGAGCCCTTCGAAGGAGGTATAAGGTGCTAAAATGAAAGCTAAGAGTCTACTAAGATCCTTAATAAGTGCTAAGAAACCTTAAAATTTGCTAAATAGTAACTCCTTAACAACTATTGAGAACCATTAATTGATTCTTGCTATTAATATTAATGAAATTTTTGAGAATCTTACATGAGGAACATATTAACATGAAGGATGCCTTGTTAAAAAAGAATCCAACAAAATTTTAAAACTCTTTCTCTCTCATAAGATATACAATTCTTATTCATATGATTGTAAACTAAAGAATTGCATTCCTTTATCTTATTAAGATATATTTAACACTCACATGTGTAAAATAGCTAATAACTACCATGTATGGATGAATCATGCTCTTGAAAAACACTGTAAACTTGAATTTTCCTGACATGATGCTTAGATGAAGTGAAATTTAAGAAAACCATCTACCTACTTTGATGAAGGAGAAAAAATGAGTTCCTTGAATTCAAAGGTATGATTCATGAAAGAGATATGACCAAATTTAGAACCACTTTCCATAACTAGAATCTCTATAAGACTACTTTCTTTGACCTAATTTGCAAACCTAGATTTTCTCTCTCATGGCCATGCCACCTACAAACCTGAAGGGCTCTCACTATGTGTGAAGAAACTAGATGACTAAAGGGAACTAATTTTGGTCATTTATTTAATCTTATTGCCTTGAAATTATTTTGGAACACCTACTATACACTCTTGTTTCTGCTCATGAGCTCTTATATATGGAATAATCCATACAAGTTTGTACCTTGCATGGAAAATGCATGAAATAGCCTTGCTTTTTCCTTTTATTCATATCTTAAGTCTTGAATTAAAATATTAGAGAATAATAAGGATTAACATGATTCATGGGCATGTTAAAACAATAATTAAACCTTTTACACCTTTATGTGGACAAAAATTGGCATGTGTGAGGACTTGGAGGCCTTTTCTATGCTTAAAATTTCATAAAATAACCTTTTCAAAGTATTAAACTTTATTAATAATGAAAATTCATATATATGAATGTGTTAAAAGGTTTTGTGAATAATTTTATATCATTTTGACACCATATTTTAAATTTAAAGACCAAAATTTGTCTTTTTAGGTAATATAATCATAATTTTATAAAGGAAAATTGGCATTAAATGTCATAAAAGCATATCATAGCCTCCTAAAAGGTTTAAAATAGAATTTTAATGAATTTTGATCGTAGTTTCAAAGTTTATATTTCATTTAATACCTTTTATATACTTAATTATGCTAGAAAATTTCATGACAAGTCACCAACTACCCTCTTTTGCCATCTTTATCAGAGCACTTTCAGATCATACAACCACTTGAAACTTTATCAAAACATATAATGACACTTGATAATATTGACATGACATTAAAAACACTCTCTCTTTACTTGACAGTTAAGGACACTATGATGACCAAGAAAAGTTTTCATTTATGTGGGTTGGTATTTAGCTTTGACAAGCCAAAATGCCAACAATAGGAAAATTACATGTGATCCAATGACCATGAATTCCAAATACACCTAGTTGAATGTTTTTAGAAATGTTCAAGATCATGAAAAACAAACAAATGTTATCAACATTGAAGTGACATTTTTAGATATCCATATTCAGTGCTTTATGGTTAAAAATTAGCACTACAAATATGTCGAGGGTGATTGATAACTTATGGGACTATGTTATTGGCATTTGATCATGTAAAATCAATAAAAAAAGTAACCATTCTTACCTCAAGAACACCCTTCCTAATAGGATAACATTACAATTTTTAAGGTGAACTTTAGACATGCATAAAAAAAACTATAAGTCATTTAAATGAATCAAAAGAACATTCAAGTGTATGTAAAATCCCTATAATTTCATCATGGAGCATGTTTGTCTAAGCTTTGAGATGAATATATGGTATAAATTATAGTAATTATTCCTAAAATGTAATTTTTTGTGGTCAAGAGATAAGTTATTATCCTCCAACTGATATTTCCACCTCTAAGACCTCCACATGCAAATCCATCACTTGAAACACATTTGGATAGGAAAATTAAATGTTTCCCATGACCAAAAGTTCTAAATGTACCCAAACACATGGTTTTACAATTTTTAGGAGCACAAAAATACTAACAATAAATGTTGTCAATGTTGAAGTGACAATTAAATATTTCCACCTCCAGTGCTTTCTGGTTGAAAACTAACACTACCAACACATTGGTGGTGGTGGATAATGTCTACGACTAGGTTATTTTCCTCCAATCATCCCAAGTTGAGAGATATATTACCTATTTTGGTCTCAATAATGCCCTTCACAATACTAAGAAATTATAATTTTAAAGAAAACTTCAGACTTGCATAAAACATAAATCATAAATCATTTGCATGAATTTAAATAACCCTTATGTTCATGTAAAATCCCTCTAATTACACCTTATATCATGTTAATCAAACCTTGGATATGAATCTTTTGTAGATGATGTAGTATTCAATCCTAAAATGTAACTCTTTTTGTAATCAAGGGACAAGTTCTTGTCTTTCATTTGACATTTTCACCTCTAGGACCTCCACATGCAAATTTATTACTTCTAACATATATAGATAGGCAAATTCCATGTGTACAATGACCATGACTTAAAAATCCATCTAGATGCATGATTTTTCAACTATTCAGGAGTGTGGAAACATTGACAACAAATGTTATCAACATTAGAGCAGTAGATGGAGATCTCCACCTTTAGTGATTCATGGATAGATACTAGCACTACCTCCATATTGGGGGTAGAAAATAACATATAGGACTAAGATATTATCCTATAATTATGCCTAGTTGAGAGATAGAGTACCCATTTTTCCCTCAAGAATGTCCTTGCCAATTTGAGAAAATTAAAAATTTTAGGTGAACTATATACATGTATAAAAAATTGTAAGTCATCTACATGAACTAAAAAACCTTCACATACATGTTGAATCCCTCTAATTACATGTCATAACACATTGATTGAACCTTGGAGATTAATCCATGTTAGATGTCATAGTAATCAATAATGAAATGAAACTTTTTTATTATTAGTAGACTAATTATTATCCTTTAAGTGACATTTATGCCTCTAACGTGCCTAGACAGGTAAATGGCATGTGCTCTTATAACCATGACCTCCAACACCAGTGGATTAGGAGACATAACTTATTATGGCCTCAATAAAATATAATTTTTTTTTAATAATGGTACCAACCTTCTCTTGTAATTTTATTAAGCTTATCTTAGCTTCAAGAATATTAAATTCTTTACTAATGATGACAACCACATGAAGGTGGAAGCCTATTTGGCACCACTATTTTACAAAAATTTTATTAGTAAGTAATTACAATTGAAATTTATACATGCCACCTAAAAAAAATCAATAAAATTTGATAAAATTAAATATATTTACATTTGATAACTCAACATACCTTGGAATTTCAATCAAACAAATCCCTAGGATCTGCTCTAATATTGATATTGGAAATAATAGCTTCATGGCTAGACTCACGAACCTTCCATAGATTTTTATTTAATGGCCTCCCATGATATTTGAGAAATTGAATATTTGTCACAATTTTTTTTTAATAGTGTAGTATCTTCCTATGTGTTTCATAGTATTCAAATAACCATACATCTAATTTTATGATAAGTGTAAATAATATTTTGTGATTATATAACACCTCAGTATTATACACATGGCAAACTCAGACCTTGGTTGTTCCTCTTAGTTCTTTACCTTTCCCACTTATGCCACTTGTTTTAAGTATCTTAGTTTGACCAGTCTTATATTGATGACCTAGGTATTCAATCTTACCCAAAATACTTAATTTTATTTATCTTCCATTTATGTAAGTTTTGAATCTATACCTACTCTCCTGCTCTCTGGACACTAATGTCTAGGTAAAACAATAGCATCAATGTTACTATTTTGACTTGATGCAAATATATGGTGCTCCAAAGTCATCTAATTTCTAAATGAAATGATCTTAATGATTATCTTAAGTGCTTTAATGTGAGTTATTATTCCAAAGGGATTGATATAAATAAAAGATCAACTCTCATTCATTCCTCACCTAGAAAAAGACCAAAGAGACTAAGTCACTTATTAAAAACACTATCAAACATTAAATTGATTAAAGTTTTCTTATTTACATACCAATCATAGGTAAAACACATTTATAGGTATAAAGTACTAAAGGATCATCCCAAGATCCTAATTTTTGAAGTTAAAATCTAGGTCACTATTGTACTTGCTTTGCACATATTATATGATTCACACACAAGACAACACATAAGGGATAGCTAAATTAGTCTGAGACCCTCTTTGAAGTATTGGCTATGTAGGTAGTTTCATTTGATAGTGAGGTCATTGGGATCATCTTAACACCCTATGCACACTAGCCAATATTTTCCAAAGGTCACATTGAAGATGAAAATCTAGGGTTTTCCCATTTCATAAGTAGTGATTATCCATGACCTAGATATAAATGCACCAGAGTGAAGGTGAAGTAGAACCCATAATCATATAGGTGGCCACATCTTATTTTATTATATATTCCATATAGGACACTATCATCAAACCCACATAGTAGCATTGACACAACTATCACAAGATGACATTATTGTCTAAAGAACTAGAGGCATAATATTTAGAATATGATGACTATTACATAATCTACATCATGATTATTTTTATCCTATTTTAGATCTAGAATTGCATTAACATTAGAATAAGATAATTAACTCACTTATTTATCATTTATATGTTAGAATGTGATAAGTTGCACCCTTGATGAAAAGAGGAGTATTTAAGTCCTATCAAACCTATACTAACATGGGAATGGTCTAAGGTTGTGGGTATCTTATATCTATACTAGACCTCTAGAATTTTTAATGAGGCTAGCTCCTCTAATGCATCACTTTGGACTCTTTTTTTTAAAACCTAAATCTAGTTGGGGTGAAAACGGATAAGGAGTTACATAAATGTAAACCTATTCTAAACTATGGTGATGCACCAAGAATTTAATAGATTCACTCTTGAATAAGAAATCTTTAACATATTAATGAAATATGAAAGAAAATAATGAAATTCTCACTATTCTTTCTATATAATAGTATTTCATATAAAGGTCTATTTGATGCACATAAATTAGGGAGCATCGAGAATAAGCTCTAGTTAAAGACACTTAAGTTTGGCTATCCACTATATCCTTAAGAGATAAATGTTGAAACACATTATATGACCTTAAAATAAGACTCCTAATACCTAGGTTGAGTTTAGACATGTAAAATGAAGATTACATTCATAGATGCATATTACACAAACACAAATCACTAAATACTGATTAGCAAAAATGACTACAAAAATATCTATTCACTATTCTAAGAGGCATCAAATACAATTATGGTAGAGTCTAGTTATACCATGGAAGGATCTAAAATAATAGCTTAGAATATATACTTATAGAAGAAGGGAAGTAAAAAATATGGGATTTTGGCACTCAAATAGGGAGTCAAAATAGTTTAAATACAATTGAAAAGTGGTTACAACTGCCTTACCAATATGCTCATTCAAACTATTTTATTGATATGAGTCACCCCAATCCATTACATCATTACAATATCTTCTCTATGATGATCCATGATGGATAAAATGGTAGAATCAAGTCACTTTCACTTTGTATTGATGTGAAATTATTCTCAGCTAGTTCATTGATGTGTGCCCAAGTGAGAAAAAAGGTCACTTTCCTATGGTTAACTTTGGCAACAACCATTGAGTTCTATGTGTCTTACTCCATAAGTCCTCAATGGTACTATCTGATCTTAAAATATTTACTCTTGGACCTAACTAAAATTTTATCAAACTTGGCTCCATCATGATTACTTTCCTTATTCAAAAATTGACTCTTCAACCTCTACTTAAATCACTTGGCTCCCTTTTGTTCTGATTGGTCATCGAGAACTAGCTCAGATTATTGGATCCTTAACTCATCTCGTACCATTAGATCTACCTGATATGAATAGATGCAAGCCTTTAGATCTTTTTTGAAATTTAAATCTTATTTCTACTTATGACATATATCAAATACATATTAATCCTTAGGATTTTTATATTAGTTTGTATCTTTACACACTTGTGCCATGTGTCGACCCCTTGAGATCTTTGACTATTTAACTCATCTCATGCCATTGATATACCTATACACAAATGATTACAAGACATTGATCTTCTACCAAGACCCATGCACTTTTGACACTTGTCCTTAACTCATTATCTCTTTGGATTTTCTAATTAGTTTGACTCACGCTCACCATTTGATCAAGATGTACGAGTTCACATGCACCATCAATCTCCTTGGTCCCACTTTCCTATCATTTATTGTACTCTACCAGATTATTGGTATAATTGAATGTGAGCCTTTAGATCTAACTGAGACCCACTTTTTCAAAGCTAAAAACTAGTTCATGATCTTAAAATTGATAGTCTGTGGGATATCATTTGATGTTTGTGCGACCATTGTTGATAGTCACGTGGCCATCATATTTAAGTTCAATATGATTGTCTTACTGTATCTTTAAATTTTACATTTATGTGACCTTCATTTATCATTACATATAATTTGATTGATGTATCATGGAACATCAACTTTAAACACAAGTATAGTTTTTCTTGAGCCTTATTTTGACATTCATGCGAATGTATTATGCTTTTCTACCAACATTGAAAGCTTCGATCCTAAAGCTCAAGAATCATGGAAGAACTAAAATTTTATGAGATGATCATGAGGTTAGAAGGATAAAACCCATTTTATATGATGGTACAAAAATCCTCTAAGGTGGAGATATTAAGTTCTCAAGTTGACTAGTGCATAATTTATTTTACATGGCACCCTGGTGATGACTAAGCTCAAATGACTAAGTATGAGAAACCTCACAAAAAATCCTAGGAGCCCAAATTTACACATGTATAAATCTATTTTTAATTTTATGGAGGACCTCAAACTTGGTATATAGAAACTTAGGACCAAGGTGAACAAACCTATGTTGTCACCTTCCTCTACAACTATCACATGTGCAAAATATGGCCTCAATAAACTATCTACTTGCAATTTCTATCACTAGACTCAAAATGTCAGGATGAGTACAATAAAGGACCAGATGGAATCCTTGCATTGCCACACTTTTTCTAATCACCTTTAACATCCCATGGAGTCTCTATAATATGGTCCATGTTCCAAATGTTAAAAAACACATGATATCTTGTACAGTCTTTTCTACTTTTCAATCTTAGACCCTTGTTTTGGATAGAAGTTTTGAAAGAAAAATACCCTTAAGGAAAATTATCTCAACAAAAATTCACAAAAAAGGGTCTTTATCTTTTTCTTCAAAAATTTTGTCTTATAAAATTTGTCTAAAAGAATTCAATAAAAATATTGAAAGAAAGAACACTTGGTCAAATGAAAGGCCTAAAAGAATTCAAGTAGAGACTTGGCCCAAAAGGAGTTTTATACTTAGCTTTTATTAGCTTGTAGGTTTTTCTAGACTTGTTCACAAAACTATGTTTTAACCTTCAAAACTATGGAAATATGCTCATCTTGTCCATCTGGGCACAATCTTGGTATGTATACGAAAATGGCCAACAATTTTGATGGCTTAGTTGGCTTCACTGGCCTACTAGTCATGAAATCCAGCCATCGATCAAGATTACTTAGATGAAAAGATAATTATAAATAGACTTTAATTAAATTATATAAACAATTCATGGAGTAACGGGGAGGGAAAATAATGATTAATAAATAAAATAAAAATTAATAACCTAAACTATAAATAGAATAAATAATAATAATAGCAATGTGTAGAAACACTTCGAGGAAAATAATAGATCTATCTACTTATGTACAAGAAGTGAGATATGAGATCAGTATCAAACTTGAGATACCTCCAATTTATAGGGATGGGGAGGTTATCTATATTTATGGTTATCTATATTTCTTCATAACCCTCGAAAGCTTGGCTAAAGAAAGTAATGGGTTACTCCAAAACTTGATTTTTATACTACATGAGCATGGCAAAAATTACATCTAATATGGAAAAGGCATATAGATAAAAGTCCTTATTGAAATCTAAATTTAACAAAGTGGGGGAATGAGATATGGAATCTTTGATGGCCTTAAAGATCTTCTTTCCTTCTCTTGTCTATGTGAACTCTTTGCCTTTTCTCAGTATATGAGTGAGTAGCTTGACCATCTCTATAAAGCCTAAAATGAACCACCTGATGAATTTGATCTTACCCAAGAATCTCTACAACCCTTTCTTTTATTTGGGTACTGATAGAGTAAGGATTACCTATATCCTTTATAGATCAATGGATAGACTAGATTTAGACACCACATGTCCCAAATTCTTCCCTCATGCAAAAAAAATGCATTTATTTGGATTTAAAGAAACCCCAAACTATCTGTATCTATAAATAATAATTCTCAAATGTGTTAGATGATCATTAGGATTACTTGAGAAAATTATTATATCATTACGATAAACTAAAACCATATCATTCAAAATATCATGAAAAACAACATCCATTGCTCTTTGGAAGGTGGTTCTAGCATTGGAGAGTCCAAAAGGCATTTTAAAATATGCATAAGTACCCTATTTTGTATTGAAGATAGTCTTATGCCTATCTTCTTCATTCACTATGATCCAATTATAGCCAAAATAACCATCAAGCAATGGGAACCTTTGATAACCTACCACCTTTTATATAATTTAATCCATGGAGGGTAGTGGGTAATGATCCTTTAGGGACACCTTATTGAGGTCTCTAAAGTCAAGACATAATCAAACCTCTCCATTTTTTTCCCACATAGGCACAAGGTTTTCCACCCAAGAGGAATGTTTAATTGAAAATATTATCCTAGATTCGATCAATTTATAGAGTTCTCTTTTCATGAGATCCTCCACTCTTAGGTTGGTAGGCCTATACTTCTACCTAACTGGCTTGGAATTTCTTTCTAATTCAATGGTGTGTTGTGTAAGCTTAGCATCAAACCCTTTCAAGTCTTTTTACTCCCAAGTAAATATATCAAAAAACTATTAGCATAATGTAATAGATAAAACTCTTTATTCTATTATATTGACCTTTCCTAGGTTTAACAAATTGCCCTTAAAGATCTCTACCTTTTTATGGTTTTCCTCTTTAAATAAGATACATGCATTCAATTTTCTTACTTGGTCATCTTTATTAAATATGTTTTCCAATGTCACAAGTCCTTTGGGAAGCTTGTTTGATCTCAGCTATACTATTTGATCATCATATTTATTTTGTAACTTGTCTTGGTTCCTATGCTATAACTCTACCTCTTGCATTATATAACATATGATTTGATCATCATTGTAAAATAATTTCCAAATCACTTCATTATTAGGTACAATGTGTCTACATATAATCTTGACCTTATCTTAGATTTGGCTACCTTTAACTCATTCTACCATCTCATAATGGGAACCAATGGCAACAAGCTTGTCTATGGCTGGTTTGCTTCTCTTGGTATGGATTAGATATCAAAGACTAAGAAATATTTCATGAGGTCCTAGACCTAGTGCTTATAGGCCTTTATATAGTGACTCTTGAATATACTTAGGCCTCTCACTTTCTACACTACATGTTCATTGTAATGTTTGAGTTTGAGGAGCTAGATACCTCTCTTCCTTGATTCTTGCAAACCATGCAAAAGAGCTTCATATTTAGCTATATTTGAGTTGTAAATAAATTTTAGTCTTGAAATATAATTGTACTTTTGATCAAAGGGTGAAAATATCAGGGCTCCCACTCTACTTCTAGTCTTATACCTTGAACCATAAAAAGCAAGGTCCGTATAACATATTCTTCTTGAGCAATGTTAGTTAAGGAAGGTATTACAACACCTTCCTAGTACATACAATACACTCCCAAGTCTATTTATTCAATGATGTTATATGGATAAAATCCATGGTTATCATCTACCCACTCATCTATGTATAGATCTGAGATGCCTTTTAGATGACTACAAGGTTCTTGTTCAATAACCTCTTCAACCTTCTTAAATATGGCATAATTAACATTTACAAGATTGGGCATGTAGGGATCTAGGTGGAACCTGGCTATAAGATTAGACCTTATGGTTTATTAAATCCCATATATAGTTTTAAAACCCATATATGACCAATTAGATGACAAATATCCCCCAATCTTAGTAGTAAAGTCCATAGACAAGCATAGGCCAAAATGTGGGGATAGGTCTACCACCATTACATCTTGGGAAATGACACAATTTGGACATGAAACCAAGGTGAACTAAATATCCTTCAATATGCCTACTATCTTAGTAGGGGATCCATTTAATTGGATCACACCCTTTTCATTAGGCACATATTTGAGCCTAATCTTGTTTGTTATGGCTTTAGGCATCACTAAGGTTGAAACACTGAGTTAATCATGTAATTGTGCACCAAATAATCCCTTATGATGATTAATAGATAAAATGGGGGAGGATTTACAACCTTAGGAGGAGGAAATACATTTTTAGTTTGTCTTGTGCTTGGAAATTGATTGAAAACTTGTCCAAGGGCTCAGTTAGGCTGACTATTATTGATGAAACCAACATTCACTTTATCAACCATTTGTTCCACATGATAAAGTTTAGAGATCTATTGATGGAGAATATCCTTTAACCTAGGGATAGATAGAACATCATACATGGACATAACTAAATTATCCTTATTTAAATGATCTATAATATTAAAAGAAATACTAGTACCTTTAGACTACCTTTTAGAGGTGGAGGCATTACCTGACATTTGAGTAACATGAGGAACAAAAGGGGCCCTCTATTTTTATCCATGGGATTTGGGCACTTGTTGATTTATAAGATCTTTAACAACTGCATCTAAAGAAGTGGGTTGCTAACTACTCTAAAGAGGTGATGTAAAAGCCTTAGGTTTCCCCAATTTGTCCTATAGCATCCTTTTTTAGATCTTGTCTAAGATACAACTAATTCATTTATATTCTAGGATTGTCCCATATTGGCTACTACATGGTCAAACACATATTCCCCTTATAAATTCATGCATGTGGTATCATCAGGTGCTCTACTCATATTCCCTTATTGTTAGATCTAAGATTCTAATCATGACATGGTAGGCATGTTGTCTTGACTCACTTGGGGGGCTTGTGGTGGAGAAGGCATCATGTCATGACTTTGAAATGAAGGAGCATGATACCAATTAGGGTCTTGATACATATTTTTAGTAGTGGCCATTACCATATCATTAGACTAACTCTCTGAATACCATGAACCTTCTTGGGAATAGTTGTTTTGAGTTAGCACAATAGCTCTATAATTACTTAGAGCATTGGGATTATATTGCCTTGAATGAGGATTCTACCCTTGTCCTTATTGATTGGTTTGATAAGATGGCCTATTGTACTAAAAATTATAATAATTGTTCTAGTATGGCATATATGGTGGAGCCTATTTCCTCTCCACTAAAACCAACTTATTATTCTAGGCTTTGTGGGGACTCTCTATCTTTCTCAGTCTGTTAGTTTTCTCACCTTCTATTTAATAAAAATATATTGATTTTTGAACTGGAGTGACAGTTGGAGTAAGAGGATGTATTTTTGGAAAGAGAGGCATTGGTGGCCTTGGAGCCAACTTACATGCTTGCATGAGGTAATTTTTAGCCCTAATTTCTACTTTAAAATATATAGGTAGGGTATTCCCTCACATGGATTAAATAATTATATCTACATCCAAGTTGAGAGCCTTCAAATAGTATAGAAAAACATAGTTGGGAATAGGCTTGATTACCATAGGAATTCTATCCCAAGTCTTCTGAAATATGTAGTTGAAATCCACCATGAACTCATTATGGAATCTATTGATTATTTTGAGATACTACACAAGTGATATATGATCACTCTTATCTTCAAAGTGCTTACATAGGACCTCTCCAAACTAATCCCAACTATTGATTGATGTGGGGGGAAAACCTATATACCACTGGAGTGCTTTCCCTTTGAGAGAGGTTGCTAACAACCTCATTGATACATTTTCTTGAGTTATATGATACACTAGACAAAGGTTAGCAATATAAATAATATAGTCTACAAGAGTAACTATGTATTATCTTGTATAATAGGTAAGAGAATTTAAATATGAGTTTATAATATCATCCCATTAAGTGAGATTCAGATGGCTACCACCATTGAATGAGACAAAGGCTTACCTCCTAGGAATGACCATCTAAGGTATGGGGTTTATAATAGTGTTTGGATGAACACTAATGGTTATAACAAGAATATTTTAGGCAATAATAGGGGGAACAAGATGGTTAGGTGTAGGTTTTGGCTGAGGGGCCTTCTTTTTCTTTATTGATTGTCTAGGTGGCTCAAATAAATATGCTCTCTTCCCTTTTGTGGAGGATCTTGTGATAACCTTGGGGGCATAAAATATTATGCAAGCCTAGAAATAAAACTCTAAATCTTACTACTATACTCAAATATGAAATATTAGTGGTCCCATCAGGTGTGCCAAAATTGTTATAACATGATAGGTTGTACCCTTACTGAAAAGGGGAGTGTTCAAGTCCTTATATCAAACCTAGACTAACATGTGAATGGTATGAGGTTGTGGGCATCCTATATCTAGAACAAACATCTAAGATTTTTAATGAGGCTAGCTCTTTTGATGCATCACTTTAGAGCTTTGCATCTAAAACCTAAAACTAGTTGGGGTGAAAAGGGAGGAGTTACATAAATGTAAACCTACTCTAAATTATGGTGATGCACCAAGAATTTAACAGATCCACTCCTAAATAAGAACACTTTAACACACTAATGAAATATGAATGAAAATAATGCAATGCTCACTATTCTTTATCTACAACAATATTTCATATAGAGGTCTATTTGATATACTTAGATTAGGGAACAACAAGAATAAGGTCTGGTCAAAGACACTTAAGCTTGGATATCCACTATTTCCTTGAGATATCAATGCTAAGACACACCATACAACTTGCAAAGAAGATTCCTATCACCTAGGTTGAGTTTGGACTTACAAAAGAAAGATGACTTTCATAGATACATATTACACAAACATAGAACATTAAATACCTATTATAAAAATGAATATAAAAATCTATATTCACTACTCCAAGAGGCATCAAATACAATTTTGGTAGAGTCTAGTCATACCAACCTGAGGGATAAAAAATAATAGATTAAAACCTATACTTATAGTATAAGAGAAGCAAAAGAGATGGGATTTTGGCACTCAAAGATGGATTCAAAATAGTTTGAATCCATTTTAAAAGTGGTTACAATTTCCTTTGCCTATATGCTCATTCAAATCATTTGATTGATATAGGTTACCCCAGTCCATTGCATCATTATGATATCTTTTCCATGATGTTCCATGGTGGTTGTAATGCAGAATCAAGTTGTTTTAAATTTGTCATGATGTGAAATTATTCTCAACTAGTTCATTTATGTGTGCCTTAGTGGGAATAAAGGTCACTTTCTTATGGTTGGCTTTGGCAATAACCATTGAGTTCTATGTGTCTTACTTTGTAGGTCACCAATTACACTGTTTGATCCCAAAATATCTACTCCTATCCCCAAATAAAAAATTCTTGAGATTGGATACATCATGCATGATTTCCTTAGTATAAAATTAATGCCTTGAACTCTATCTAAGTTACTTGGCTCCCCTGTGTTCTGATTGGTCATCGATAACTAAGTCAAATTACTAGATCCTTGACTCATCTTGCACTATTGGATCTACCTAATATAAATAGATGTGAGCCTTTAGATCTTATTTGAAATGATAATATTTTCTCCACTTATGCCACATGTCAAATTCATGTTAATCCTTTAGATATTACTATTAGTTTATATCTTCTCATGCTTGTACCATGTGTTGACCCATCAAGCTCTCTAACTATTTGACTCATCTCATGCCATTGATCTACCTATACATAGATTCCTGTGAGTTATTAATATTTTTATAGGATCCATGTGATTTTGAAACTATTATTTTACTCATTAACTCTTTGGATTCACTGACCAATTTAACTCATGCTCTCTGTCGGATCAAGATGTACAAGTTCACTTGCACCATAGATCTCCCTAGTCCCACTTTAATGTCAGTTATTACAATCCATAATCTCATTGGTATGATTGAAAATGAGCCCTTAAATCTACTTGGGACCCATTTCTTAAAATCTAATGGCTAGTTCATGATCTTAAAATTAATAGTTTGTGGGATGTCATTTGACATTCATACGATTATCATTGATGATCGCACGACCATCCAATTTAAGTTCAATAAGATTGTTTAGATGTATATTTAAATTTGAAAATCACTTGACCATCATTAATTGTTCTAAAGAACATGATTAATAGCCTATGGACCATCAAATTTAAACATAGGTATATTTTTTCCTGGGCCTTATTTTGATGTTCACACGAATGTCTTATGATTTTTGACCAACTTTGAAAGCTTGGATCTTGAAGCATGAGAATCATGGAGGCACCAAAATTTTAGTAGATGCTCATAAGGATAGAAGGAGAAAAACCATTTGATATTATGGTCCTAGAAGCCTCCCAGGTGGAGATATTAAGTACTCAAGCTGACTAGTCCATAATTACCTCTATGTGACATCCTAGTGACGACTGAGATCAAATAACTAAGTATGGGAAACCTAGTAGAAATGCCTATGACCCCAAATTTGCACTTGTATAAATCCATTTGAAATTTGATAAAGGACCTCAAACTTGGTGAATATAAAATTTGGACTAAGGTGAACAAACCCATGTGATCACCTTCCTCTGAAACTATCTCACATATGAGATTTGGCCTCGGTAAATAATCTACTTGCACTTTATATCACTAGACTCAAAATGTTAGAATGAATACAATGAAGGACCAGATGGACCCCTTACATTACCAAAATTACTCCAAGAACCTTTGACATCCTATGGGGTCTTTGTAATATGGTCCATGTTTTTAATGTTAAAAGGAACATGAGATCCTACATGGTATTTTCTACTTTGCAATCTTAGACCCCTGTTTTAGACAAAAGTTCTAAAAGAAAACTACCCTTTTGGAAAATTGTCTTAGAAAATTTTATTGAAAGAAAAGGTTTTTGTCTTTTGATTTAGACATTTTATATTGGATAATTTTTCCAAAAGAATTCAATAGAAATCCCAAAAGAAAACTTGGTCAAATGAAAGGCTTGAAAGAATTCAAGTAGAGACTTGGCCCAAAAGGAGTTTTATACTTAGATTTTTTGGCTTGTAGGATTTTCCAAACTTGTTTGTGAAAATATGTTTTGAAATTCAAATATATGGAACTCTGCTTAGCTTGTTCATCTAGGCACAAGCTTGGTATGTAGGCCAAAATGGCCAACATTATATATATATATATATATATATATATATATATATATATATAAATATATAAATTTGTACTTTTCATATTTAGACTGTCTCAACATAATAAATTTAGTATATGCTTATATCTGAGTTCAACATATAATTAACCTAATATAGATTTGATTATCACCCTTGTGCCATTTTGTATATTGATGTTCAAATATTGGGTTCACCAAATGCTTAACCCTAAAATGAACTCTAAGCATTGCATTTAGCCTTAGATTATTATTAAAGGGGCATATATATATATATATATATATATATATATATATATATATATATATATATATATATATATATATATATATATATATATGTGCCCCTTTAATAATAATCTAAGGCTAAATGCAATGCTTAGAGTTCATTTTAGGGTTAAGCATTTGGTGAACCCAATCTTTGAACATCAAAACCTAGGTCACTTAAGGTTTTTTAATTGTTTTACTTTGCTGTAAATCTTAAAATTTTCATTTTTGAATCAATGGAAAATTTTAGTACAAAAACCCTATTTTGAATGGAATATAAATAGGAATTGGTTATTCATCTCAATAATAACAATGAATTAAAAGATACATTTTTGTATGTTACAAGAGATGAAATAAGTAAACAAGATAAAACTAAGGCTGCCTCACCTAGTAATGGTGAATCCTTAGAAGGCACTATAACTTGCTAACCTAATTCCCATAGGGCCTAGATTTAAATCATTCATTGAAGTTATAAAAACCTTAAAATAATAGATTAAAATATTGAACGACAATATTTAAAATCCCCTCATGCCATAGATTCACAAGATGTGTCGCATAACCCTCTTACACTTGAAATCACTTTACCCCCTTTTTAACTATATTTGTTACACCTAAGTTCACATTATATGATGATAGGGGTGATATTGAACAACATTTTTAAACATTTTATGTGTCATACCTTGACTATGATTATATGATAAAATTTTGACCAAATTATTTCCAAGAAGCCTCAAGGATTATGCTTTGAGGCGGTTCTATGATTTTCCTCTCAAATCCATCAAAGCATTCAAACTATTGTAGACCAGTTCTTAGCACACTTTTCCATTAACATTTTTTAAAATGTTTTATATGTATAAATTACAAAATAAAAATAAGAAACCAATGAACCAATGAACCTATCGATGAATATGTCTTAAGATATAAGATAATGCTAGCCAAAATGACCAATCTTGTGGTAGATAAAGAGTTGCAAGATATATTCAAGTAAAATTTGCTTGCTCCTTTGTATGGGTCCATTAATTTTAAGAAGTTAAATTATTTTGATGACTTATGCCATGTTGTATGGGACCATGAAATGAATTTTATGTCATTAAATAAGCTCAAGTATGTTGCAAACACACCAGCTACATCTACATCTAGTACCAAGTTCACAATTAAACCAAGTTATAAGGTAAAGCCTTATAAGCCTAAAAAGGAAACAACCACAATGGTTAACATAGTTTCACATTATCATAATTGGCTTGTCCTATATAATGCACCAAGGAGATAATTTACATGTTTACCTAAGTCCCCATCTTTATTACTCTCATGGTTACTAGTGTGTCAACTTATATCTCTCCCTCATCCTATCAAGATTGATATGAGTTGATCTCTACCCAAAGGATATGATGTGAATGATTATTGTGATTATTATCAAGGACCAATACATTCTATAATTAGATGATTTTTATTTAAATACAAGATACAAGATATTATCAATGACTAAAAACTTACATTCAAGGATGCTCCAAAGAAATCAATGTCACAACCTGGTAATCATTATAAATACAAAATATTTGACAATTCTTTGCAAGACCCTTTTAATAAGGAGCTATAAATCCAAATTGCATATAATGTACATCCTCCTCCACCACATTATAGACATCCACTACATGGGGTTATTGGTAGTACTTACATATGACATATAATTTCCATGGTTCAAAAACCTTCTATTTCCATTGATGATAGTGAAATTAAGGATGATGACTTTGATCTCAATTTTCTTTTCATTTGAGCATACCTCAATAAACACCGCATATGTAGTGTTATGTTTGATAATGGTTAAAAAACAAAATGTTTACACCATGACATTACTTACACACTTGGTTTATGATCTTAGTGATTTACACCCATAGATTAGCTAAAGTATTCGATGGGACCTCCCAAAAAGTTCTTATCAAGATTTAATTGCCTTTATAATTTGGTCCCTCACATGTGGTTAATACCTTTTTAGTTATCCCTTTCACAAGAATTTTTGATATGTTATTAGGAATACCTTGGATACACACTCTTTAATTGGTACGTTTCATAGTGCATGGGTGTGTCAAATACATTCATGTCAATTAGGGAATTATAGTTTATGGAATTTCATACACGAATCCTCTTGAATAAAAGAAAATTATACCTAGACAACTAGCCATTAAGCCTAATAAGGATAATTCATCATAAAAGTGTAAGAAATAAATAATCCCCTATTTTAGGTAGACAATACTTGGGAGACCATTACATCGAATACACACAATGGATTCCATAAAATTCCAATATTTTAGTACACACCATGTTTAGATATTTAGAGCACCTCAAAATGCATATTTTACTATTATACCAAAGAAATAAACAAGAAATCAATGATTGGTTCCAAAATTTACTACTCTTATTATGCCTATTATTTATTCATAACCATAGAGTCATAATTTAAATTAATATAGCATCATTGATAACATAATGATAGATATTGTGCCTACACATACTCCTTGGTAGTATAACTAGGGTATTACACCAAATTCATAGTGTGGAGATAACTATGGACATACATTAGATGGAATCATAATATGATCCTTCCTATTAAAGAAATACCAAAAATACTAAAAAAATAGAAAAATCCAAAAACTTTTTTGGTACTTACATGTTATATTAGCTCCTTTGCATCCATGTGTTACTTTCATAGTGATGGATGACATACATAGTTACTCCTACATACACATACAAACATGTTCCACACTTATAATTGAAAGTTATATATGCATACATAGACACAAAATACATTCATACTTTAGATTTGGACCTTCCTTCTACTCATGTCATATGGACATTAGGGACATTTGATTCTTTGATCTTGATACACACAGGTTATATGATTCGATGATCACTATACATTATCATGTTTGAGTTTACATATGTACTTACACATACCTATTCCATGATTATATATTACATAAGGTACTTGATATGTTATACACGTGACTTATTTTTCCTAACACAGTGGATCCATGGGTTACTATGACATGTCTATGTGTGTTGTTTATGCTTTACTTTATACACTTCCTTCAATATCTCATATTCACTTTTTGAGAATTTGAATATGCTCCTTTGCTTTTAGACCCCATGCATATGCATGTTTTCATTGACATTTTCATATATAATTATTTATTTTATGTAAATTTGAATATGTCATTCTTGCCTTTATAAACATTTGACTAAGCTATGTCCCTTCAATTATGTGGCATTTGATCATAACCTTTGTTTGTGGTTTCTTTGGACCATTGAATTTTGACTTGATTTTGAGTGATATTATGTGTTTTTTTGCGTGCTTGTTGAGATTTTAATCTTACCATATATATTTTTCCATGATCATTAACATGTATCTTAGGCCTACATGTGATCATATTGGTTATATGTTCTTTAATGATACATTTACCTAGTCATGTTTCCTTCTATATGATACATGGTTACTTTCACAGAGTATATAGTTATCTTATCATTTTGATGTGAGGTAACTCCAATTTATTAACGTTGCCTCACCTTAAAGGGGTAGGAATATTAATGAAGGCATGTCATAGAGACATGTTTTACACACATTCATAGTTTCTATATTATTGTGGGGGCATGATTTACAAGCATGTTCTCCACACTCATTTAAAATATGGTACATATATCAATTTTAAAATTTAATGGGGGTATATCATATGGACATATATTCCACACATTCACAATTTACATATTATAGTGGGGTAATTATTTAGAATCATGTTCTCCACACTCATTCAATATATCATACTTATATCAATTTTTAAATTCAGTGAGGGCATGTCATATGGACATAGATTACACACATTCACAGTTTCTAGATTATAGTGGGGTCATGTTTTGGAAGAATTTTATAGACATTCATTCAATATGGAACTTACATCAATTTTCAAATTTAGTGGGGGCATGCTTTGGAAGCATGTTCTCCATACCTATTCAATATTTAACATCTCTAGTTTATAGTGGGGGCATGTTTTTGAAACATGTCATCCACATTGGTACTTATATCATATTTAAAACTTCTCTATAAATATTGAGGGAATGCTTTGGAAGAAATTCCTCCACACTTACATAATTATCCAAATTGGCCAAAGCACAAAATTATATGATTCAAATTCATAGTTGTGATAAATTCCTATACATTGGTAGTATTGAATACATAGTTTTAGCATGAGACATATCTAAGGTGAATATTATATGAAACATGTGCCTAATACTTAAAAATCCAATTTTTTTTAGATTCCAAATATTTTTATGGATTGTTACCATATCACATACTTATTTATACCGATACCTTATGGACTTTTATTGAGCTAATCTACAACAATAGTTGGTTCACCTTTTGGCATGGTTGAGGTGATATAATCACTCATTATTGAAATTTTTTTGGTTATAATTAATCATCCAAACTCACTAGGTTATAAGTATCATTGGGTTGCATAGTTGAGATAATCTCAACTACCAGTTGCCAAATTAATTTTGATCTAAAGTTGGAGGTATGTGACTTCCAATATCTCTTTCTCTCTCTATATATATATACATATATATATATATACATATATATATATATACATATATATATATATACATATATATATACATATATATATATATATACATATATATATACATATATATATATACATATATATATATATATACATATATATATATATATACATATATATATATATATATGGACTTTAAATATTTATCTACATTTGTCCTAATCTCAGTTTTATAGCCTTACAATGATACATCTCTTTCAAAACAACTTGCCAATAGGAAAGACAATTACATCAATAGACATTTGTATTCCTAAACCTTTCAATTTCAATATATTTCAAGTAATTTTAAATTGGATTAATGCAATTATTTTATATTTTAACATTATCTTAGTTTCAAGTTAGTCACAACCAAAGCACTCAAGTTAGGCACATAAAGACAAGGTGTGAATACACACCTAGGGATGCATTACTTTCCTTTAAACTAGAAATATCATTACTAAATTAAAGTAGGGGGAAATGTAGAAAATATTTTGTGATTATATAAGACCTCAATCTATTACACTTGGAAAACTTAGACCTTGGTTGTTCCTCTTAGCTCTCTGCCTTTATTGATTATGCAAGTCTCACATATGATCTATCTTTGTGCCACTTGGCCTTTGTCTCTTAGTTTTAATATTCCTATATTGATGAACCATGTATTTTGTCTTTTCTAAAATTCTAAAATTATACTTATCTTACATCTTTGAAAGTTTTAAATATGTACTTGCTCTCCTACTCTTTAGACACCAATATCTAGGTTAGATAGTAGTGTTGACACTACTATCCTAACTTGACACAAGTGTCTAGTGCCATAAAGTAATCTAATTTGCAAATGAAACATATCCTAATGGTTGGATTAAGTGATTTAATGTGATTTATTATACAAAAGGGATTGATATAAATACCAGATCAACCCTCAATCATTCCTCACCTATTAAAATACCAAATAGACCAAAACACTTATCAAATTTACTCTATTAAGCATTCAATTGATCAAAGCTTCCCTATTTCCATACTATTCATAGGTACAACACATTTATAGGTACGAATTAATAAAATAATAACCCAATAGCCCAATTTGACAAGTTACATGATAGGTCACTATTGTACTTACTTTGCACATATTGTATGATTCACACATAAGACAATACATAGGGGAGAATTACATTAGTCTAAGGTGTTCTTTAGACTATTGGAAATATAAGCACCATAATTTAATAGTGGGGTTATTTGGGTTAGTTTGACACCATGTGCCTACAAGCCCATTTTCCCCCAAGGTCACATTGAAGATAGAAATTTATGGCTTTGCCATTTCATAATCAATGACTATCCATGACCTCATTCTGAATGCACCATAATGAAAGTGAAGTAGAACCCATAAGATTCTATGTGGCCACATATTATTTTAATGGATATTATATATAATACACTAGATTCAAACCTAGATAATAACATTGATGAAACTATCTTAGGATGACATTACTATCCAGAGAGATAAAGGCATTAGATATAAAATCTAACAACTATTCTAGAATATATTTTCAACCTATTTTTAGCTTGTTCTAGTTGCATAATTACATAACATAAAAATGAGATAAGTATGTTTATTTTTTTATCATATATATATATATATATACACACACACACACACACACACACACACATATATCTATATATATATATATATATATATATATATATATATATATATATATATATATATATATATATATATATATATATATATATATATATATATATATATATATATATATATATATATATATATATATATATATATATATATATATATATATATATATATATATATATATATATATAACATAGTTAGACTTTTCATATTTAGACTATCTCAACATAATATGTTTAGTGTGAGTTTAACATCTAATTGGCATACTATAAATTTGTTTATCACCCTTATGACATTTAATTTCTATAGACCACTTTAATTAAAATCCAAGGCTAACTCCAACACTTATATTTCATTTTATGGTTAAATAATAGTATATCATCAAAACCAAGTTTTAGTGAATACCACATAGCACACATCAATGCTTTCCTCATTTGTGATTAGGGAAATTAATTTATTTTTTCCTCTACACACCAACATAAGTATTAATTTCTTCCCTCTTCATTTTCCTTGTCTGTAAAAATAATAAAAACATGCCCTATATCACAAAAAACATTTTTAATAATAATGTCAAGATAAATAATGTTTTTTTTTACATAATGATTAATATTCTATCTAGTTGTACTAGATTAGACACATATTCAAAGTCATGTGATTATGTCATATCCATAAGTTATAATGTTGGTGGAACATAATATGTGTCAATTGGAATTAGAGGTATAAGACTCCATTCATAAACCTAATCTTGTGACTCACACTCATTTCAAACAAAGTCCACACATGAAAAATAAAAACATGCCAAGTGTCCTATATGAATAGTCCAAGAACTTGCGTTTGAGCTAAAAAATGAGTGGAACTCACTTGATCTCATTACAATAGTATAATACTCCCACTTTTCCAATTTTTCTTCCTCTATAAACTAGAAATATCTATGAACAATAGAATTTTCTTGAGCATATTACCCATTTTCTTATTACACCACTTAATGATGGTTTTTGGATTAGTTAAAACAATGCCATATTCAAACTTAAACTCCTCTCTTGCAATGAATATTTTTACACATGATACAACACCATCATGTTCATATTTTCAATAGATATATTTAGTGAAACTCCAAACATGTTATACTCCAGTGGTAACATGTATCTTGATCAAATAGTAAAACATCTATGCATTCTTTCATTGCAATGTGTAATTATCTGACCAAATATTATGTTGAATGGAAGTAATGTTCCTCTTAGTCAAATTTCCATAATACATCTCAAAATAGTGTTTCACTATGTATAATGTGATCAGCCATCACTGACATAGAAATGGTAATCCACTAATATTTTTTAATCTTATTTTGTACTATCAGGTGCATACATGAATGTTATATGTATGAATATGGTAACCTATACTAAGTTGTAATACTATGATTGAACTTCCATTTGTGGTTTGAATGTGTAATTATCAATAAATTTGACTACTAAAAAAATATAAATAAGTGGCAATGTGTCATTTTTAAACTTGAATTTTTCATCCAATAATCTAGCTCTATATGTGTGCCTTCCATATTCAAATAATATCTTTCTTGAATTTGACTATAAATTCTGAAACATGTATTTATTTTATAACAAGCTCACAGCTTTTAGATTATTTTCAATATTTTAATTTATATGACATAGATTCATATTTTTTCAAACCAAGTACTTCCTTTCCAATTGCACTTTTACTCTCCTTAGGAATATTTTTTTTTAAATTTGGTAATCCACCATAATTTTTACAAGTTCCATCCAAACATTATTTGTTATAAAATATTATCCATCTGATCTTTCACAAAAAATTGTTCAAATAAATTCCCTTTCTTATTTTAGTAGAACTTATATGCCACACTCATCCAAATATTGTCAGTATGAAAATTACAATGTATATGATGAAAAACATCAAAGTGAATTGAAAATTAGACATGATACCTACAACAAGTGGCACGTGTGTGATTTTTTTATGTAGAAGGGTTTATCTATACCAAAATGTCTTTTACTAATAGAAATTTATGGATGTTTTTATAAAATTTTAGATTACAATTATGTTTGGTTCATATCCTATAAATGTTTTGTATAAGGTTCATGGTTACAAAAACCAACTCTTCTTTTCACTACATCTCTTGTATTAGGTGAAATTCTTGTATTATCTTTCTAAAATTATGCAAGTAAATATTTGAGAGCATTAGATATATCCTTATCCTTTCATGGGAGTCTAATAGAGAATATCCATAGATCATTGGTATTGGAATCATAGTCTTTTATGTATCTGGATTGCTTTCATTACTCTTTTCTATTTATCTCTATTATTTTACTAGTTTTTGAAATCAAACATTTTCTCCATGTTTTAACACTTACTACACAAGTTGTAATTATGCATTAGGTAAAATTACAATCTTTGTTGTGTCTCTTTATGCCTATAATATGATATGCATAATGTATATTTTCCAAAATTTCTTTGTTTTCACAATCCATGTTAGATGTTTTCAGTCCTAGGGTGTACATTATAGGTCTCAACTTAATCAATTTTATTAATTAAACAAATAATTAACATTTTTAACTATTAAATTCTAATTTTATAAAGAAATTATCTCAAATTATTTAAGCTATTATTATTAAATGGTGGTCAAACATTTTATTTAAAATCTTTGTGTTTTCTATTTAAAATCCTTGGAGGTGTTACTAATGGTGGAATTTGTTGATATGGTATTTCCATATTGTTATATTCACTACTAGTTTCTTCATTATTACTTTCACCATTTAGTGTTTCCATGGGATTTTATTTATTGTTACTTTCATCATTGTGTGTTTCCATGTATTTTTTTCATTGTTAAGGGATAAATCATCATGCATAGATTCCTCATTAACATAATTAAAAACTTCATACTTTTAATGTGGACTTACAACATAACTTGGAATTTTAGGTAGACATTCATCATCATTATTCAATTCCTTAATATCCATTTCATCATCATCTACGACATTCAATTTATTAGGGATGATATTGGAACCTTATCTTGAGTGAAATTCTTGCATTCATACCCTTTTTTTTATCTCAACACTTGTAATTACTCTAGTGTTTTGTGCTTTAAATTTTTCCTCTTCCTTGAATGAGATATGTCACACATGACTAGACAAACTTGATAGCTTTTTATGGTGTGTCACATTCTAATTTCTCTCTACACCTAATAACCTATTGATATATGGATTGTATGGATATTATTTGACTAACTACTATTTAGTTAAGATGGATTTCATATGTTGATTATGGATAATTATATGTTTATTAATTTACATGATTGTTAACCATGACGTTAGCTATACTTTTATATTATTTACATGATGATCGTGTTTGTTAATTTATTACAAAATTACATAATGGATTTTATATGATTTTAGGCTAACTACATTCATTATTATTATGTGGATCTAGGATAGATCCATCCCTTAGAGTATGATAGAGGGAAGGCATCATCAGGAAGGGTAGCTTAGATGGAGGCATTGGGTGATGATAGATTGGAGACTAGAAACCCACACACATCATGATAGATTAACGTGTTTTTTTCAATATTTGGTTAAGATATATTTTAGTATGTCTTTATTTGCTGATATGTTATCTATATTTGAATAACTACCACTATGCTTTATGATGTGATCTTTATTGTTGTTTGATGCTTTTGTTGATCTAGTTATGTGATTACACTTATGGTTGTCATACTTAGCTTATCTCATGTGTGATGTTGATTTAAAAAGTAAATGATCCAAATATGTCCTTATTATGACCCAATGATTTATATGGAAAGATATGTATGTGTTCTTATCTTTAAAATTAGCAGTATATTAATACTTTTATAGGAAATTTAAAGGCATTTTGTGTGCTAAATGACTATTAGAATTACTAAGTAAAAAGGATATGGTTAAATTAGTTTGGCATGGTCATAATATTAGTTATATTGACTAATGATTATTTTAAATTCTTTATTCTTAGGCATTGTTAATAATCCTATGCTATGTCAATGTTAATAGTTTCATTATTTAATGATTATGGGAAAACATCATTATTCTTGACTAGTGTTATAAATTTTAATGAAAGTTGATTGCATGGTTAATAAAAAATGTAAATGTTTCATGCATAAAATATTAAAATAATTAATGTTATTTTTTATTAGGATACAATTAGAGATTAAGGTTTAAACTAGTCATTGACTTGATATAACAATAAATTATGCAAATAATCATAGAGTTTAGGATTTTTGCATGAGAAAATTATGGATGATTATTAGTTTATATTAGTTTTTTGTTACATTCATCAACTTGGTCATTATCTTTTTGAAGAGATTAGGGCATTATGGTAGGATGTAAGAGAATAAAATGAGGAGAAAGGAGGCTTGGGAGGAGACATATCAATATGTTGTAGTAAATTAGGTTATTTGGTCATGGGCGTAGTCACACACCTAGCTAGCTATCCAAGTCATATTTAAGCTTATTCTAGAGGGGTGAAAACCCTAACTATCCCTATGGCACTCAATATTTAACACTCAACCATATTAGCATCAACATAGTGGAGAAGGGATTGGGGTATATGTTAGGATGGTTGTGTCATGACACAACTTGGTTCTTAAAAGGGCTTGGGTTAGTGAAATGATGGTTGGTCATTCATAGGTGCAAGCCTTAGATTTTATAGGATCAATGGCATTCAAGAACTAAAGGGCCAACTGAGTTTGAGGTTAAGGTACTTAGGCACGGTCTTGTGCTTAGAAGAAAGTTTCATGTGAGGCACAAGGCTTTAACCACACTTAGTATATTTCATCTTCTAGGTGAAGGGCTCTTTTTCATCCATAGATCTACCATGAATAAACCAGGTTAGAATCTTGTGAGGACTCAACCATACATTAAATATAATATAAAATGAAATCAATGAGCATTAAAAAACTTAAACCATTAGTCCATTAACTATTTATGCAAATAATTCTTCATTAAACATGTTAATAATGCATACATAGTCCATATAAATTGAACAAGTGATCAACATAAACTAGTAAGGCCCAAGCTCATAAGCAAGATTGGGAATTACAAATGGGAACATCAAAATACATCATAAGTTTTAATCCTAAGACAATATTTTAGGTAAAATTCACCAGTTTCACTACTCCAATTTGCCTCCTTTTTAAACTAAACTCAACTTCCTTTTATAGGCTTTAGAGCATCCTAGGTTCATAGGGAGTGGGGCATGCTGACTACTAAGTTGGAACTAGAGGTATATATCCATTTTATTACACTATGATTTTTATTTAATGTGCAATATCTATCCCATGTACCCATTTATTAATGTTATGTGATTAAAAAAGAATTGATTATCATTAATGGTCAGTTGTTGTCTTATATGCCATATTCCTAGTGTTGTTTGGAGTTATTAGAAACTAGCCAACTAACACTTTTAGAAGAAAAAATAGCAACCCTCCATATATTTGCCTCATTCCTAGGTGTTTTTAAAGTTTTTATAGATCCAATACTTAGGATAAAATGGTTTTTAACATTACCCCATACAAAAATGCTAGTCCACCCTTAGACTATCCTTCTAGTACCTTAGCTACACAAAATTTAGGTGTGCTCTACTATAGTTCTACCTTAAAGTATTCAAAGCCATAGATAATGAGCTTGATTTTTTGATGGTGCTATCTATCTCCATAGAGTCAGCCTCAAGCATGATCACATCTACATTATCTAGTTCTTTCCTGAAGGCCGCTAGTCTTTCCTTATCTTTTTGGACCCCATCATCTAGGATGACACCCTACTCACTTTCCTTTATTTGGAAGGTGTGGAATAATTCCTCTAAGTCATGATCTTAGGTCTTCAAATACGTGCTCAAAGCGTTAACTAATGCCATTGTTTACATGCACTCCCTACTGATAGTAAATGTTTGCTTCATTAATGTATACTTTTCCCCCTTTGCCTTTTAGAGGTACACGTTGATGACTAATGCTTGGGTAGAGAAGTTAAAAAAGATAATACTATCATCATTTTCAAGCTCTTATAGCCTTGAAAAGAGGTCCTCTACCTCATCAATATTTTTTTGACATCTTTATTTATTGATTTACAAGGGTCCTCTTCCTCTTCCTACATTGGATTCATCCAAGGGATCATCTGCTCTACCAATGTGCACACCTTATCCACTTATAAAATTTAGGAAGCATTAGAAACATACTAAAGGGATGGATATACCACTTTAATGTGCTTGACCAACTAATTGATCTTGAGTTTCATGGTGTTGAGTCCTTATTCTACCTTAAGCATAATATCTTTCCACTTTGTGGTGTAAACTTCATTAACAATGTTCTTGTACGCTACCTCAAAGGCCATATTTAAGAGTGTATTAGCCAACCTTATTGGGTTCATGTATCAAGGGTTGACTAGTTGGTAGTCATGACCCTCTTTTGGATTCTTAATGATCTCTATTGATTTAGTTGATACTTTGAAATGAAGTTCATCCATGTAGTAGTCAAGTACAAAGGACACTTGATGGTGCATCAATGTTATTATAGATATGGAGGGAATATATTACAAAATGTATAAGTATTAATATATGATAAGCCCCTTCTATGCCTTCTCTTAATAGATTAGCTCAAATTCCTCTTTCTTAATGGCCAACTCCTTCTGGGCCTTTTTTAATTTCCACCTTCTTCTTCTTGACAATCATGATAGTTCTCTCCTCTTCAGCCCTTATCTCTTTGGCCTTCACTTTATCAATTTTAGCTTGGGTCAAGACCTTGGCCCTCATGGCCTCTCTATTATGGTGTAACTATTTCATCACTTCAATGTGATCCTAATCTAGGCCCATATTCTACCATTTTTTCTTTAAATCCTCTTTGATTGGTACACCTAATGGTCCTCATTTTTTGAACATAGTAATAGTGACACCTTAGGAAACCTCATTTAATTCCACCATGATAGGATATTATTCCATTTCTCCCACCTTATTCATTTCTTCTTTCCTCTTTTATAGCTCACACACATTTTGGATGCCTACATTACTTAGGCCAAGCTTCCCCCATGCTTGTTCCTACATCACTTCATTATTTCAGGGTGGTGGGGGAGTTTCCTTGTAAGATGAGGATTCTTATTTAGGAAAAATATACACACCCTTTCCCACTTCATCCCTCTTCTCTAGTTATTCCTATGCCTCTATGTCTACCAAGTTGATAATGGGAAACATAAATAGGAACTTTGGCTTCTTTTGATTTTCCTTTAAGATACGAGAAGCCTTCAATGTGAACCTCATGTGCTTCTTAATTGGGGTTGATAGAGAAGCTTCATCACCTAAGGAAATTTTGAACTTTATGTGCTCTTCTAATTCTTCTAGTGTCTCCCCTTTCTTCTTCTTTGGAGACTTATTTATTTTAGATGTTGTTGGCATGCATTCATTGTCAATCCTGATAGGAGGGTTATTGATCTACTCAGCATTGGAATAGGGGCCCTTCCTCTTAGGATTAATCTCATAGTAAATTTTATGCATGTATATGACTATGGTCACTTATTGAAGAGGGTGTATTTTGGTATGATCTAACTCATCCTTTTCATCCCTTGTTGCTTTCCCATCTGGGCACATAAACTAGTATAATAACTTATTCCTTTTTATATCTAGTTCCCTCAATGGAATATCTAATTATTATAGGTTGGGGATATTCTTGATTAGATCCCTAAAATAATTGTTAAAAAAATTGTATGGTGTATTTAACCAACCAAACTTTTTTCCATCAACTATTGTTAGGTAAACTACACATAAATGTTGCATAACAATAGAGGTTTTCATGTCATACATGCTTTTGGGAAGATCCTATGGGATGCACCACTTGATCATAAATGCATCTATATATTTATCACACCATATCATCATGAAATCTTTATATTTTGTGTTAAAGGAGATAGGGAAAGTGAAGTCCTTGTATTTTTATGCTAGAGAGTCATTGTGCTATATAAAAACCCATAGATTGTCCTCATCTCCATCTAGTATGCCAATTTCTTCCATGAATATTAGGATTAGGATGGGCCCCCACCTAAAGGTCCCTTTTGTTGTGTGGAATTATAGCATGTTATTCACAATCTCCTTAGCAATAAACTTAGTGATATTAAACTTCATGCCCTATGCCATATGGTATGTACTGTAGAGATAAGTTTTTGTCACATCAGTCTAAAAAATATTGGGGAAATGTTTTTAGCTCATGGGATGTGAGGATACCCTTGTGTTAGGGTCCTTACAATATTTAATGGGGAGTGTGAATCCCCCTTGTATTAACTTACAATATTTTCCATGCTCTCCACCTCTTCATCATCACTCATCATCTCATGGATGTCCTTTTTGGTGTTTAAGATCTTGGTTATCCTTCTAATGAGGCACGTTGATATCCTCATGCTCCTCCCCACAAAATAATTTAGTTACCATATACACATGAAAAAAGGAATTGAATAAGTTTTTTGACTTTACAAAATAAGGTAACTCATATAAATGAGTTATACTAGAGGTTGTTAATCTATCTTGAATGCAGACATCAAAAAATGGTGTGCCCTATTTCATCTTACTCCCTATATCCACCATATAATCTGATGCTATGTCTTGTACATGGTTATAAGTATGATGGTTTTACTCCTTCAGCTAGTAGGTATGCACATAGTTTTCCCCTATCAAAAATTCTATGGGAAATTTCTTGATTTGATAGTACATCTTGGTTATCATCTCAAGGTTAGATTACATAATGCTGACCCCCTCTACCAATGTTTCTACTATTCTTATAAGTTCCACTTCTACTACCATGCATGTTTTCTTTAGACTTTGTTGTTTTGGACCCATTCCCTTCTACTTTTTGACCATCCTAAACCTACTGGGGTTAAAGCATGGTAGGCTAGGTCTTTCAAAGCCTCAAATGGTTCTTGGTGCTTCATAGTCATGAGACATGACCATACCTTCATATTTAAGCTTTGTAGATCATTAATGAAATCCTTTGGTAGCAAATAACTTTTTCACTAACTATTTCCTATTAAAAAATCTTCCTACACTTCTCTATACCAATCTCACTATGAGCATAATTTTTCCAAAATCATAATCATTTACTTTGGGTGATTGAGGGTGATTGTATTATTTTTCTAGTGAGGTTTTTGGTATTTGACTCTCTAATTCACTAATTCACTTTAGTTTACTTGACGTCTCAAGTTTTTACAAAATTTGTAACAAAAACTAGTCAACTATGTGATGTTTTATACCTATTTTCATCTACCATCTTTAATGTAGGTGTGTTAATGGTGTGATAAAATATAGATTTATTAAATTCTATAAAATTCCATAAAACTGACAAAAATCCTCTATCACTAACTCATTTATTATGGATCTCTGTATCTCCACCATCACCTCATTCAATGCTCTTAATGGTATTTTGGTGAAGTGACTTGTGGTTCAAATGGTCACTTCCCACTCAAATCTAGGTCGATGTCATCTATCCATAACAATTCCCTCTTTTCAATTTGTTCTCTTGATGTGACCTTTGCCTTCAATATGGTAACTTGGGTGTAGCACCTCACATGCATGCAATTTAGCCTCCTCAGTTCCATCTTCCCTTCTTGTTGTGCTTCTGTTTCAAACATGATTATCTATCTTAGTTAATTAATTGTGCTTTGTCTTTGCCTTAGCCTACCCTACCCTATAAAAATCCATTGCATTGGCTTTATATCACTTTATTATCTTATTTAGGTTCTCTTGTGCATTATCAACAGATGCATCTTCAATTTCTCTTGTGCATGATCAAATTATGTGTCTTCACTTGACTCCTATTCTAGCTAAGTCTAGAAACCTCCTTGCACCCCAAAAATTAGGTGTTTAGCCCTAGGTTATTAGAAATAAAATGGGTGTGACTCACCTAAATGGCATTATGCACAAAAGTTATAGAGTGGTTCTTCCTTAGGACTTTAAAATCGTTATAATATATCTCTTATGCACCTAGTTTTTGTGCTCATCTTATTGAGTCTAGCAAGTTTCATGCACCCACCACCTCGATGTTTAAGCTTAGGGTACTTTAAAAATTGAAAGGTCTCAACTCACTTAATTGGTTTTATGTGTGAAATGCCATATGAACTTATACCTGGGGGATTGAAAGCACCCTACAACTATAATTTGATGCATGATGTCTGGTGTACTTCCCTTGTCTGATGTTGACAATCCTCATGTGCCTAAAATTTAGGTGTCTAGCCTTAAGAACTTAAAAGGCACAAGTGATTGACTCACCCAATTAGATTTATGATTAAAGTGATACAATATTGTCCCAATGGGATTCAAAGTGCTACTTCTTGACTCTTTACACTACTACCATAGAATAAAATAAAATAAAAAGGAACTGTTTAGCTTGTTCTAAATTTTATTTTGGTCATCTCATCTCAAATTAACTAGTGACCAAGAATTCAGTGTTCTCATGGTGCAAGTGATATCCTATTGTCAATATGGATTTATCTTATTTCCATTGAAATGCCTAAGGAAAATTTTATTGGTTAACATGTACATGCACCTATATCCAATATGTAGTGGATGATATAGGGACCCATCCACCTTATCTATAGTTTACCTAGGTGATTAAAATACTTGGAGTCATAAAGTAACATAAATGTTCCTTTTACTAGCACCTTTTTATTTATATTATTATAATGCCATAGTTTATGGCATATCTTCTCTAACTGCTAGCTCCACTTTGCTTGGGCACACATCTTATCTAAGTGCTCCAAGTCATCTAACCTTATGTTCAATGATTATTGGCCATATAACTAACCACTTCATGTGATGCATAGTGATGGTATCAAGAAATCCATTTTTAGGATCACCTTAGTGCCAAACACTATTTGAAATGGTATAGCCTTGTTTAGGCACTTATAGGTTGTGTGATATGCCTATATTATTGTTGACACTTGATCATCCTAATCCTTGTGACCAATGTCACATATCTTTATGAGGCATGTTCCTATTATTTTGTTAAATTATTCAGCTATATCATTTACTTATAGATGATAATGGGTCATTTTGTGGTGCACCACTATATACTCTACCAAAAGGATGTGCACCATTTCATTGATAAAGTGAATGCCCTTGTTACTAGTTAGACTAAGTAGGCACCTGTATCTAATTATTATGTTTTCCTAGATGAAGTGCATGACTATGGTAGCTGTACATTATTTTTTCAAAATGGCCATGGCCCACTTGGTGAAATAATCTATGGATACCAAAATATACCTTACACATGTGCATCATGTTATAAGATTTATGAGCCCAATAAAATCAATGGCCCATTTCTCAAATGGCACCTAGGAAAGAATAGGGATGAGGGGAATCTCATCCTGATGGTTAGGATTCATGGTACACTGGCATATATCACATGCCTTGACATAGCTATTATTATCTTAGAACAAGCTTGTCCATCACAAGGCTGACTATGACACTTTTCCTGTCAGTGCATCTCTAGCACAATATCCTTTTGTTATGGCTTCATACACTTCATGAAGTATGGAGTTTCTTTCATGCTCCAAGACACATCAAAATATCACTTAATATTTAATTATATTATATAGTTCTCTAATTATGAGCTAAAATGGGGCAACATGAACTACTAGTTGTTTCTTCTCTTTATTTATCATACCCTAGGGTACAACTCTAGATGTTAGAAAGGTGGTGATTTCTACCAAATCCTCTAGTATGTTTTAGACTATGTAAAATTACATGTTTAACATGTCATCCTCAATATGTGATACCACTTCATCAAAATTTATGTGAGACAAATGTTCTAACCCCAAGTTTTACTTTCTAAGCTTTTTTGCAATAGAAAATTGGAAATCCTAGAATAGAACTATCCATCTGCATATGCACCCATGTAAAATAGGATTATTAACAAGGTATTTCAGTGCCTCATGATCATTGAAAAAGATGAATAGGATTGAAAAAAATATTATATAAATTTTTACAAGGCATAAACCATAGAGAGCACCTCACACTCCATGGTTATATAATTATGCTCTATTGGGGTCAACTTATTGTTGGTAAAAGAGATGGGATGATCCATTTTACCTTCACTAGGCTACACCAAGATTGCACCAATTACAAATATATATGCATTGATATGGACAATAAAAGTTTTTGTCTAATTGGGGAATTATAAGATTGGCATGCTAGCTAATCTATGCTTCAGGGTCTCAAAGGCATCCTCTTACATAGTAGAATGGTCCATTCTTGTAAAAAAGCTCTTCTAGTAGTGCTGAAATCTTTGCATAAATCATTATAATTTTTTTTAATATCCAAAATGGTCATTAAAGTCACAAACATATTTATATGTGGAAGGAGTTTGTAGTTAAATGATGATGGTTATCTTTTCTAGATTGATGAGTAAACCATCCTTACAAATGATGTTCCTGAGTAGGGTTCCATATGACATTACAAATATAATTTTTTTTCAAGTTTAGGGATATATAAAGCTACCTACACCTCTCAAACATTAGGTGTAATTTTTCATAATGGTCTTTGATAACACCATACACCATCTAATCATCCAAATAGACTTGGAGGAACTTGTGGATGAAGTCTTTAAATGTGGTGATCACCACTCTGGAGAACACAACTGGTAAATTATTGAGTCCAAAGGGCATCATGTTTTAAGAACAAAAACCCATTTCAGTCATAAAGGTTATTTTGGGCTTGTCTTCCTCCTCAATCTGGACTTGGTGGTAGTTATATAACCCATTAGTGAATGTGTAGATCTTACAACCTGTGATGCCTTCTAGGACTTCATCAGTGAATGGAATAAGGAAAGGGTCATTGATATGGGTGGAAATAAATATTATATAATTGATGGAAATGAAAATTCACCCATCCTTCTTGATTCTTATTACTATTGAGATCACCCACTTAGACTCTATCATAGGGTAAATGACCCCTATAACTAGTATAACATTTATCTCTATTTTCACCTTAGTGTGGAGGTTGGGATTCATCTAGTACAGGAACCTTTTTACTAGTCTTGCATCATCAAGTAGATTTATGCTCATTTTACCTAGGTATGGGTGGATTCCCTTCATATCTTGATAAGTTTGAGGAAATGAATCTTAATATTTCTTTAGGAGGTCTATGATTTACACTAGTTCTGGATCATACTAACAGGTGCCTAGAGTAGCCATCTTGGTCTCTCCTTATGCATTGATATCCACTTTTATGGTCCTATGTGGGGTATGGTATGAATAATTCTTATCCTAGTGAGAATTTTCAACATACCAAGTTCCCTCTATTGGATGAATGTGAAGATGAGTCAGGTCTTTTTCACTAAGATCACTATCATCTACTTCACACACAAGCTTTTATTTGATGGTCAATGTTTTCCAATAGCACTCCTTCCAAGTTTCATCATCTTCCTCACTAGAGTCATTATTGAGTTTTTAGTCATCAAATAAGGTCAAGATATCTAACCCATTTCTCCAAACATGTATTTCAATCACTCCTTGAGGATGGTGGTGTCTTCAAACACTGCCCTCTAAACTACCTATAGTGGTTTAACCAACTCCAAGTTTTATGAAGAAAAGGAAAAGGTGTGCACAAAATTTTATTTAAGATCCTCCCAATTAGATATTTCTTAGCACATATTTTTGACCATGTACCATGCTCATACCCATGCCTTAAGAGTTGTATAAAATGTGTGTACCTATAAGTTCTTTGGGATAATCATACCACATTCATTCCATGTCTCTTTGCATAGGCACACATGCACCATGGGGTCATAATCACTAGATTACATTGAGATATCCAAGTTCTTGTTACTCCTAAATATAGTGTGTATGGCCACCTTTACCTCTAGATAATTTGGCAAGTTAGAAATTTGTGCTACCCACCAATGTGCAGTAGTGTTCTTCAAGGTGTACATTAGTGTGCCCATTTTGTCTGTCTCCTTGGGAATACATGACTCAAGGTTGTTTACATACCTTTCCACTCAGTTTCTCTCCTCAAAATTTTGGAGTGATACAAGATTGAATTTTCTCAAGTAGAGTACCCTCTTTTCATTTTTAGCCTAGAATGAGACCCATCATTTTAGAGCATAATCAATTTGGACCCATCCAATCCTCACAAGTGTTGGCACCTTTGCATGTACCAAGTTGAATTTATGACTAGTGGCCTCATATGCCTCTTTAATCCATCAAGCATAAGAAAAATTAGTGGTGTTTGAGGTTGACTATCCATCTTCCCAAGAAAACACTCCTTCATCGAAAGGATGGAGATTCTCAATGCCTTGCACCATGATATTATAAATACAGTTGATCTCATTCTCCATATCAATTATCTCCACATAAGGAAGTCCTTAGTCATTTGAAAATGGGATTACTACCCTTTCCTTTCCATTCTTAAAGGTCATGTATTTCTTTTTTAAGTGCATATCTATATTATTAGCATAGCACCAAGGCCTTCTTAGGGTCATTGGGTAGTTATCTTATTCTTCTAACTCAATAACCTTGAAATCAACATGGAATTTAGTGCCCATAATATCTATAATGGTACCTTATATAATTTTGATCATCTGTGGTTAGCTCTTGTTGGCCATGAAGAGTACATGGGGAGAAGGTCTAAGGGCTAGCCTACCCATCTTCTCCCATGCATTCTTGGTCAAGATACTGACCTTTATGCTGATATCGATCAACACCTTAGAGATGGAACATCAATAAATGGTGGAATTCACTAATAATTATTGGCTATACACTACATTTTGAATATACCTTACTTCACACACCCACTCCATATGTGGCATAAAAACTTAAATTATGTGGGGATCAATAAATTCATTTAGCTTCTTCCTTTCATGCTCTAAGAGAAAAAAAATTAATAGGTGAAGCATCCCATCCATTTACAAAAGGAATAGGATTTCCATCAGCTCCTATACTTTACCCTCCTAGTTATCTTGATATTTATGTAAGGTAATATATTGTGCTTTAATATCTCTAGCTAGCTAGAGTTCTCCTTGTAAATTTTGCATTAAAATCATGGATTGTTGTAAGATACCCTTTTGACACATTAGGTTAGGGTAGGGTGCAAATTTTGGCTTAGGTCAAGTTATGGATTTGGTGTAACTTAATTTTTCATATTCTAGGTGCAACTATTATGTTGGTTTAGTTAGTGGATAAGTGGTGAACCCATTCCATGTGGTTACCTTCACCTTGATTGGCTCTAGATAGGTTGGATACACCTTTAGATCCCACTTCATAACCTTAGGCTCATGTTTGATCATCCTTACACCTATATTCGCATCTACTTTACCTTGGCTCAGCTTTTTGTATAAGTTAGGGCACTCCTTGACTACATGTGTTCCTAAAAAATACCTATATATTAGATTCATCAGGTATTCATACTGATAGTTTTAAGTCAACCTACACTTATAACATGATCATTATGGGAATATTCATCCACCGCATCCTCTATCTCACCTTCTAGTGCCTCTTTGGTTTCCATAGCCAACATTCTTTTAACCATATCCCTCATTACCTTGGTTTGCCTACCATGTAGCTATTTTAGTTACCTACCATGTGCCTCTCTCCATGTTCTAGTGCACTTCATCAATCACTTGGAAATTAGCTATGTTGTGAGTGTAGGCATCACACAACTTGAAGTAGGTGGTTATGTTGATTTGACTAACACATTAGAGTAAGGGGTAGTTGTGAACATCATGTGCCTTAAGAAAAAATTCATAGCTAAAAATCAATTTTTACACATTCCTTTGAGGGTAGTTGTTTTGATTATGGCCCTCTATTCTATATTTAGTGCACCATAACCTGCTTCACACATCTTATGATGAACTAGTGCTCATCTTATATAGTTGAGAGGCCATATATGTAATTTATGCCTCCACATATGGGCTAATGCTTGTGTCAGCACTCCTAACTACCTTAGCTCTAAGTGCAACTTCACTCACTTCTTGAGGGTTTGTGAAGGTCTTCATGGATAACACATTTCTATAAGGCACTAACAAACCTCTAATGAATCATTACACGTGTTTGGAGGGTGAATGATGTAAGGGAGTTTGGAAAGGAGCACCTTGAACCTAACATTGTACAAGCACATACTCTTTAACAATCCTTGGTTTATTTATTTAAGCACAATGATGCTCTACTACTCAAGTTTACGTATGTCAAACTCTTTCAAGAAGGCTCCCTTCAAGGTGTCATAATCAACCATAGCTTGGTTAGGATCAAACTTCCTATACCAAGTATGGGCATGATCATGAAAGGTTATCATGAACTAATTTTCCTTGCACTTGGATTGAGTTATTCCTTGACCATACTATTATAACTCACGCTTGAGCATATGCTCTATGACATTATCCATACCTTGATACTTTGGTAGGAGCATGACCATCTTGTAATAGATTTGGGGTTAGGGGTAGCTAGTTACTAGGGCCCTTATCCTCCTAATGCTTATCTTGGTGTTGGTCCTCTAATGTCTCTATCTACTATTCTAAGTGTTATTCTAGTGTTTACTATTAGTTCCATAAAATATGATGGCATTATATTACCAACTAGTGGTGTAGGGCCACTCCCCACTGGCTATTGCCTAGGCTATGTAGTTAACATTGGCTAAACTAAGGTACTTGTGCTCAGGTTCTATTTGGTTGGGAATTTTTTTTATGATCTATAGGTATCTTCACTTACCTCTTCATATGGGATAAATTGTTCAATCATGAAGTTCTGATCGAAACTTACAAAGAGATCAAAGTCAATTTTGATAATAAGGTCAATTGTCATCTTCTATTTTATTTTAGGGAATATAGTGCATGAACTCACACTATAGGTTCAAGGGGTGTAGGTACATGTGGTACATCTCCAATGGTCAAGTTATGAAGGGAACCTAAGTATTCACTCATGAAATATGGAATTTATTGTAAGGCTTTGAGGACTCCTTCCTTTGGGCATGGATTCTATTTAAGATATCCTTCCCCATACCCTTCTTGCTTGTTATGGGTCTTCTTAGCACTTCCAAATTCTAGATTTTATATTAGTTTATGCCTCCTCTTATTATAAGCCTATCACCTAAGCTCATGGTTGTCAATATTCTCATCTCCTTCCATTATGCCTCACCTACACATCTCTTTCTACCCCATTGTATTGCTCATACAAGAGATGACTTTATCATTAGATCTTAACTATTTCAAATCCATAATCTACCATAAAATTCTTGAGTTTGATGCTGATTTATTTAATAAATTCACCTTTGATCTCATGCAAGAACTGGTACTCTACTTCTTTAGGGTAAGATTATGTCAATACTATGAACTCAAGAATATATCTATTCAATGCCCCTTACCACCATTTGTTTGTATCTCTAGTCTAGGTGGCATCTAAGTTCTCAATCCTCTCTAGGTGCTCTTCCATCCACTTAAGGCACTATCCATAGCTTTGATTTATATGGGTTACACAAGAAACCAACTAGTGGTACACTTATTTTGGTAGATCATAAAATAAAACCTTGTACAAAGCATCATATAAATGGTTCTAGACCCACTTCCTTGGGTTATTCCCTCTACAAGTTAAATACCTCAACACAAAGATATCTTCCACTCATTCCATCTAGCACTAAATATTCTCAAGGGAGATTCAAAGCATATCCCAGTGTACCATTACAACAATAAAATTCAATATTCCCAATAATAGAACCAAAATGTTGTAGTAAATTAGGCTATCTAGTAATGGGCCTAGTCACATGCCTAACTAGCTATCTAGGTCAAATTTAGGCTTGTTCTAAAGGGGTGCAAGACCTGACTATCCTTATGGTGCTAAAAATTTAACACTCAGCCATGCTAGAATTAATATCTATAAGGTGAAAGCCTTATTTTCTCACCTAAAGTGTAGTAGAGAAGGGATCAAGGTCTATATTGGGCTAGTTGTGTCATGGTGTAACTCAATTCTTAAAGGGGCTTAGGTTAATGCAATGATGGTTGTTCATTTATAGGTGCAAGCCTTAGATTTTATGGGATTAATGGTATTCAAGTGCTTTAGGTCCAATTGAGTGTCAAGTTAAGGGACTTGTGCATGGTCTTATGATTAGGCATGGGTTTCATCTGGGTTGTGGGGCTTTAACCACACTTAGAATATTTTCTCTTCTAGGCACAGGGCTTGTTATCATCCATATGTTTAGCATGAATGAACCAGGTTAAAATATCATGAGGACTCAATCACACAGTCAATGGAATACAAGATGAAATCAATGAAGATCCAAAGACTTAAATCATTATTCCATTAATTATTTATGCAAATCATTCTTTATTAAACATGTTAAACAACAATGTACACATAGTCTATATAAATTGAGAAAATGCTCAACATAAACTACTAAGGCCCAAGATCATAGATGAGATTAGGCATAACAAATGGGAGTGTCAAAATACATCTTGAGTTAAGTTCTAATCTTAAGAAAATTTTTTGATTCTAATTTGCTAGAGCTTCACTACTCTAGTTTGCCTCTTTTCTTAGTTGAACTTGACTTCTTTTTATAGGCTTTAAAAAATCCTAGGTTCATAGAGAATGGGGCATGCTAACTATTGAGCTGGTATTAGAGGTACACATCACAAAAACTCTACTACACTTTGTATTTAATGTGTAATCACTATCCTATACACCTACTTCTTAATGTTATGTGATTCAAAAGGAACTACTAGTCTTTAATGGTTGATCGCTATCTTGTGTGCCTAATTGTTGATGTTTCTTTGAGTTGTTAGTCCCCAGCCAGTTGGCACCACTAGAAAATAAAAATAACCCTCCACATATTTACCTCATGCCTAAGTGTTTGACAAGATGGTGTGGATCCACTACTTAGCATGAAATGGGGTCCATTACAAGACCATAAAGAAGGAACAAATAAAAAGATAAAGGAAAAAGAAAGGGGTTCAAGGGAACATTATAGAGGAAAACTACAATTGGGCATAACCATGAATCACATATAGGTTGGTCTATTGATTTGTATTCGTATTAGTTTTATAGGAAATAAATGAATGAAATTTGGTTAAGGGTTTTTTTTTTATAATTGATTGAAAAATTAAAAACTAGTACATATGCCTAGTACTACAAATGGCTTGACCATCCATAAAACTAGACATATAAACCATTAAACCCTAGATTTTTCCTTTAAATTTAAATGAAGTTGCCATAAAATAATAATCTAAGTAGCCCTAGTTTGGAACAAAAATATTTTCTATGTTCTATATAAACCAAGTCATGGAAATAATGATAAATAAATTTTTGTGGGTTTTAGAGGGTCTAAATTTAACCTTAGGGAAAGATATAAAGTAGAGTTTCATTATATTAGTGTCTAAATGTAAACTTGATAATAACATGCTTAGAATAATAAATAACATGACAGAGTTTGTGAAAATTTGATTATTCAAGATTATATAAAAAACCATCTTTGAGGTAGTATAATATAGTGAGTATTTTTTTTCATTTATTGAGGGGTTTTTTTTTCCATCAAGAACACACACACACACACACACACACACACACATAAATATAATATATAGACTTAGTATAGTTTAGGCTTCACCTGTATAAACTAATAACTCTATATTAATATGAAATATATGTCATAAAATGATGGTTATAAGTTTATGAATTTTAGTCAATTTTTATATTGCATAGTGTTTTTTAACTTGAATGAGACTTAAGAAATGATTTTATTCACTGATATTTCACTATAGACTTATCAGAGAGTTTAATTAAAGAAAATGGGAAAAATAGACAAACCCTACAGTATATATACTATTGTATAGGTCTATATCACACATTAACATTTATATTAAACTTGAAATAACTTCTAGTAGCCTGTAGAAGTAAAAAATTATATACCCATTATAGATGTGATAAGTATATCTTTAAATAAAAATAATGGATATGGGTTAGACTTATCAATTTAGTAGGAGTATAGATATTCACCATAAATTTAACTATAGTTGGGAAGAACCATATATATGATTGCGTGCTTATAGATATATATCTGTGCATAACAAAATCTGCCCTTTTAGATATAAGTGGCTGCGTATGTTTCTCGATGAACACTATATGGGAAGCTTAGCATGGATTTTGAATGAATTAGAAATTAATCATAGCTAGATAATATGAGTTTCAATCTTTATTCGATCACTTAAAATAACTAAACTATTATATACATCAATATAGTTGGCTTGTACATAGATGTATACATTTATTATGCAAAACATAAATACTGAGTATAATGATAAAATATATAGACAAAATACTTTAACTTGAGTTTATTTATACTATGAAGAATCAATTATATTGATTACTGGATTATTTAGTATATGTTGAACTCTAGTTAATAGATGGAAATATGTATAATTAGAGTATAACGTATACTAAGCATATTTTTATAATATGTGGACTTAATTAATTACATATTTAATTGAGTGTTTAGTTGGTACATAAATATACAACATACATATGAAATATATATATAGTTAAAATTGAAAATTTGTATATCATATATATATAGACACATGCACACACCCTTAGCTAATTCTTCAAATCATTACATGATATAATAAATATATATGGGAGTATTTAGTTATCATGGCTAAGTTATAGCAATGGTTAACAACTTGATGGAATATTTAATTAATGTATATAGGAATAAATATAAATCTTATGAGGACTATTTGTCTTGAATTTATTATTGTTGTATTTTTTATATAACATTAAGCTGACAATTAATTTTATTTAGATGGATGAAAGAAAATTTGTAGTTACATATTAATATATTATTACTTGTAGTCTAGATAAACTTCTTACCTAGATGATATGATTTTATTAAGGATTGATTTTGAAATTTGTGAGTTTAGCTGATTTATTATGTAGTAATAAATTAGTTGATTTAAGATTCATTACGTTATATTTGATGGACTAAATGTATGTATTTGATATTTCCATGTTTATAACATTTTACATTTACTACTAGGGAATGTTTTATATGAATCTATTGGTTTTTATATTATATATATATATATATATATATATATATAAAACAAAATATCAAAATAATGACCTTAAATAAGTAGTGTGAGATATTCCACTCACTTAATTAGTGACACTAATGCATGGATAAGGTGTAATCTGATTGAGTGGTGTGTATAAAATTGATTGATCCTAGTGATTAATGACTCTATGAAAACTTTGGACAAAGTAAATTTTATAGTTAAATATTGTCATTTCATGTGTTTGATATATTTTACATGTTTTTATGATATCATGTTATAATGAATTTATTTATGGTATGCATCATGTATTAGTTATCTTACATCACACAGGTTCTAGTTTGTCACTTTGGATTCCTGCATTGTCATTATCTACCCATCCATAAAGGGAGGGCCATTACTTAGTTGGAAGATAGTATGGAGGATTGATGGTCTATGGATATTATGGAAAATCACTCAAAGAATGTTTTCCCTCACAATAATAGTACAATTGAGATTAATTATGGATATTATGAGTTCATTGAGAATCACATGTTCTATGGAGCTTTGTATCATCGTATATTATTATTGAGACATTTATTATTAATAAAAACCATAATTTTTATTGTACCATACAATATTTGTATGTAATATTGTATCAACCATGGCTAAATTTATAACAATATTTTTATCAATTAATGCAGTCTTTATTCCTATAATCAACATTGTACCTATTCTTGATATATTATTGTTATCTCGATCATTAGCTAAATATATTAGCTATAGACCTTAAAAGTTTTAACTAAAAATAATGTATTTAATTAAAGACCATGATGAAATTATTTAGTTAAATTTATATAAATATTTTTAAAAAATAAAATTTTAACCTAGTATAGTAAAATATAGTGGGTTATTACATTATGGTATCAGAGCCAAGGCTCAAACTCTAGGACATAATGTGTTTGATAATGAAAATGTATTGTTCTATTAAGTTATAATAATAATGGTTCATGCTAGACCTAGAAGTAAGGGTACCTCAGAAACCAATCCTATAGTGGATGTAAATCAAGTCACCATTGAGAAAGCTATGAAGTTGGATCAAATCCTCATAGCCTTGCATGAAACTAGGAACCAAATGATGGCCCTAAATTAGGAAGTGCATGGGCATGTTGAGGATAATATTTAAGAAAAAAAATAAAGAGCATCTTGCTAAGAAGGAAAATCCTAAAGAATAGAGGTATGAAGAAATGCCACAAGATGCAAGAGCTCGAGTAGTTGTAGAAGTTGGCCTGAGATATGAAAAAGGTAAATACACCCAAGTTCAATGGAACTATTTTTAAAAATGGAGATAAAGCATGGATAATAGAGATAAATAAATATTTCAAGATCAAAAATTAATCTAAAGTCACCAAAGTAGCTTAGGGATCATATCATCTTGGTAGTGAAGTAATAACTTGGTGGGAAAATAAGAAGCTTGAGATAAACCTCAAATCTACCACCACCACTTAGGAATAGTTTGTGACATTATTTAAGCCATGATGGTTCCCAAAAATATATTTTGATTAGAAGTTGATGGATTTTTATAACCTTAAGTAAAGAGACATTTCTATGAATGAATACTAGGACCAATTCACCAAGCTCCTAAAGTATGTACCTCAGTATCAGGTAGATGAGAGGTTCAAAATCAAGAAATTTATTATGAGATTAAAAACCAAAATTGGTTGTGAGGTGGATGTACATGGGCCATCTACCATGGTTTAGGTCTTTAAGATGGTAGTCAACTAGGAACATAAGCTAAATATCTTGACCAAGTTAGAGATAAGTTCTAAAAAAGTTTTGAAATTTTAAACTAACTTTCAAAAAGAGGAACTAGAAGTAGAGGAGTGGAGACTCCAAAGTTTAGTTCAAGAATAAAAATGATAAGTTCAAAAGTAGCTCAAGTAATAAGAAACTTGGAAATGGTTACAAGGGACGTTTCAAGGGAAACCAATAATTTGACAAGAAAGGGCCACCTAGAGGTTGCTTCATTTATGGAGGTGACCATTATGATTTAGAATGTACTCAAGATAAGTTATGTGGAAATAAAAAGGGTTTTGATTATTAATAGGGAATATTTAAACAATGAATTCAAGTAACCATTGATAATTATTAAGCTAAATTCCAAGCATCACCCATTAAATTGTCAGGTATTTTTTGATCATCCAATTTCCATTTTGATTCACACTAGGGATATCAAATGTTTTATTGCTCCTAGAATGCTCAATAATTTTTCTATAAAAGATAAATTTATGGAAAATTCATGGTCAATAAAGTATGAGAATGGGTCAAATGTCAAGATTAACAAATTTCTAGTGGAAGATGAGATTAGGTTGCCTAAATTCACTAGAGTAATGGATTTGTATGTTGCACTATTAAGGTAATATGATGTGATCCTAGGACATAATTATCTTGGAAATCATAAAGATAAAGTTTATTGTTATCATAAGAAGGTTGAGTGTCAAGATGATTTTGTAAATCAGACACAACTTTAGGGTGAGAAAAGAGAGTTGAAGATTAGGAAAATTTATATGATTCAACTCAAGAAGGATTAGAGGAAGGGATACTAAGAATTTGTTGTTAAAATAAATGAGATGGAAGAATCTACGAAACTTTTCATAGAGGATTATATTTTTCTAAGGAAATTTCAACATGTGTTTCCTAAAGAGTTGCCTAGATTACCACCCAAATGAGAGTTTGATTTCTTGATTGACATCATACTTGGATCAAAACTACAATCCAAGGCCCCATGTAGGATGAAAACTAATGAATTAGTTGAGTTAAAGGCTTAACATTAGAAGTTATTATCAAAAGGGTTGATTTGACTAAGTCTATCACCATGGGGTGCATTAGTTGTGTTTATCAAGAATAAGAATGGTAATCTTTTCTTATGAATTGATTATAGGACATTGAATAAGGTGACAATCAAGAACAGATATTAGCTACCTTGTATTCATGATCTCTTTGATCATATACAAGGGTAAATGGTATTTTTTAATATTTATCTTAGAAAAGGGTATCATCAATTGAGAATCAAAGATGAGGATATTCTAAAAACAATTTTAAAAAATTGTTATGGGCACTACAAGTTCATAATGTTATATTTTGGGTTGACAAATGCTCTAGTAGCATTTATGAATCTCATGAACAATGTGTTTAGGGATTATCTAGACTACTTTGTGTTGGTTTTGTTAGATGGCATTCTCATATATTCTAATAATGACAAAGAACACCTTCAACATTTAGAACTGGTTCTATAGCATTTGTAGAAGTACATATTATATGACAAGTTATCCAAGTTAACCATTCATTGTTTAAGAGCTATAATTGAATGGATAGTGCCTAAGAATGTGCATGAAGTAAGGATTTTTATGGGTTTGGTGGGATATTATAGGAAATTTGTTTCAAATTTATCTAAGATAGATAATTCAATTACATCTCTTCAATGGAAGAATTAAATTTTTATTTGGTTACAAAATTGAAAGAATGACTTTTAAGAGATGAAAAGGAGGCTTAATTTGGCACCTATTCTAAGATTTCCTGATCCTAATGGTCATGTATTAGTGATCATGAATGCATTAGGTGATGGACTTGAAGGAGTTATTATTCAAGATGGTTCAATTTTAGTATACGAGTCTAGAAATTTGAAGATTTATGAGGTGAATTGTGCCCCTCATGATATATAATTTACTAAAATAGTGCATGCCTTGCAAGCTTGGGTACATTATGTGCTGGGGAAGCCATTTGAGCTCAAGATTGACAACTTGGGACTCAAGTACATCTTCACCCAAGCATACATGAATTCATGTCAGAGATGTTGGTTATAATTATTATCTAATTATGATTTTGATATTAACTATAACAAGGGTAAGGATAATAGAGTTTCTCATGTTCTAAGTTGTAGAAGATACATAGTAGCCTTGGCTACTATTAGGAGTACTTTCCATAATTAGGCAATAAAATTATTTATAGGAGATGTATTATATGATCAATTTAAGAAAACATTATAAGATATTGCTTTTAATCCTAAGTATAAAGGACTCAAGTTAGAGAGTGATGGTATTTTGAGGTATAATGGTAGGATGTATATGCCTAATAGAAAGAATCTGAGGAGCATGATACTAAAAGAATTACACAATGACTCATATTTTGGATATTTAGGTGTAACCAAGCTCACGCCTAAGCTAAAATATCTTTATTTATGGAAAGGGATCAAGAAAGATATAGTAGATTTTGTGTCCCATTATTTAGAATGTTAGCATGTGAAAGCTGAACATGTGCATCTAGTAGGATTATTATATCCACATGATATAACATAATGTAAGTGGCTAGTGATTAGCATGTAATTTGTCTAAGGGTTTCCATTATCATGGAAGCATCATGACATGATCTTGGTTTTAGTTGAAAATATAACCAAGGTAGCTCACTTCATACTAGGCAACTTGATAGATGATGCTTCTATGATTACAAAGACATTCATAAAAGAGGTGTATCAATTATATGGATTTATAGAAAAGGTCATTTTAGATCAAGATTTGAGAATGAATTCTACATTTTTGTTGACTTTGAATTCATATCTAGGTATGTAGTTGAATTTTAGCACTACTTATCTCTTGGAAATTGATGGACATGCAGAAAGAGTTAACCAAGTTTTATAAGATCTCCTTCAAATGTATTACATGGATCAGCAATACAAGTGGGATAAATACCTTATATTGGTTGAGTTTAATTATAATAACTCATACAAATTAACATTGAAGATGGCTCCATTTGAGCCATTATATGAAATGAGGTGTAAAACACCAATCGATTAGGATAGGACATAGTAGTGTTTAGACCTGAGATGCTCATAGAAATGGAAGACCAAGTTAGAACAATTAGTTAGAGGTTGTATGAGGCCAATGATAGACAAAAAATTTATGTTGATATAAAGAGAATAGAAAGGTATTTTTATATTGGTGATAAATTATTTATATGGGTTAAGCCTCAAAAAAGATCAATTAAGTTTGAGAAGTTAGCAAAACTTTCACCTAGATATGTGGGACCCTTCAAAGTTCTAGAAGTGGTCAGTTTTATAGTGTATAGGCTTTCATTACCACTAGTTCTAGCTATTTTACATAATGTTTTCCATGTTTGATATATAAAAAATTATGTTGTTGATCGTTCACATGTGTTGGATTGGAATGCTTTGTAGGTTCTAGATCTTGGGGTGATCATGGTAGAACCAATCAGAATAATCAACACTCATAAATTTAGTTTGTGTAATAGATAAGTTTCATAGTGCAAGGTCGAGTGGGACCACTATTTTGAAGATAGTTCTACTTTGGATG
>JARHVA010005757.1:815000-972500 GCA_037957365.1 Torreya grandis
CTTATTTTAGTAAAACCCAGTGGGTTTTTACATGGTGGGTAAAAAAAATCAACTTGATACCTTTTGTGTTCAACTATGTAGGGAAAAAATGATGCAAAAAATGTAAGTGGGGTATAATTCTCAAAAAGGTTTAAAACTAAATGTTAGAGGAAGAGATTTGTCTATTATGAAAATAAGATGTACACTATAACACATATATATTATATATATAATATAACTAGTATGGGATTAATTTTCACCCTTGGAGAGGTTTGTTCAGGCTCTATCTAATTAAGCTCATAAAATTGGGACAACCCTAGGATATGGGTCACCTATGTTGTGGCTGAACCTCCAGAGTAGGCCGACTTCCTCTTTGATGCTCACCCAAGACTAAAACTAGGCCTAATGATTCATGGGAAAAGGGTTATAAAGAGAGTAAGGGCTCATAATAAAGTTAATAGTGTGATGAACCAAACTTAAAAGGTAACTCCCATAAGATCAAACCCATACAAGATTAAAAAAGGACAATACTAGCATACACAACCTTAAGATCAAGCTACTTTACATCAGTATTTCATAGGAGAGGTTCAAAGTAGAACACTAACCTAGACCTATAAATAACATTTAATATTCCTAAAATAAATTTATAAAATAAGGACAATGAATGAGGACTATTATCTTTCATACAATGCCATGGTGTATAATTTCTCAAACATAGATTCAAGGCAAAAGATAGGCAAAGAAAGTCCTATTACATTAAGAGGTAGTTCTTACAAATGATTCACAAATTCAATCCTAATAAAGTTGAGTATACTTTATAGTACATCAAGTAATTTCCCATCTCTCAAAAAGATAAAAGAAAGTCTCAAATCTGAAGTTCTTGAGAGATACTTTCAAAATGGAAAGAAAGGGTTAAAATGGGAGAAGGGGAAGAGGAGAGGACAATCACATAGTTCATTATCATTAATGAGTTGTTAACTCCAATAGATGTTTCACCAAGATTTTAGTCTAATCAAAATAGTTTATTATGATAAATATATTTTGTATTTACTTGGAATCCTTTGAATCATTCTACTTTGAGCAAGTTGCACTAGAAGAAAAGAGTTTGTTGAAAGTGGCAAGTTGTGATCTGGATGGAAGTGAATGATTAATCTACTTTCCAAATCCCCAAGCTCTGATCTATTGATCCTACACTATATCTCATAAAAATTATAATATCTTTATATTTTTTAAGGACATGTCATGCCTATCTTGAATAATGGTTTATCGAGGGCTTGACTTGGGATGATATCCTCATTAATCATATACCTACTATTGTGACATGGATCCTAGATCAAGCTAACTATAGGTGAAAACCAATCTAAGGATATTGGTTTTCCTATAGATAGATAACACTTAGTTTAATGGTTGGTCTCATCTATGTTTATGTTGAGCTTTTTCCTTTCTTTCTCCCACTGACATGGGTCAGGTTTGAGTTTGGATCCTTTGGCTCTACTTGCCAAGTTAGGTCAATCTACATTATCAACTTTCATCAAACATTCTGGATCATATCCTTTCATATTGGCTATCAAAATAGCCTTGGATTATTGACCCCCTTTGAATTTATTTTTCTATGTTATATCTTGAGATTTAATTAAATACAAACTATAGATCTTTTGGGATCCATCACCATAAGTTTAATCTCTCATTGGTCCCTAGGATTCTCTAATTGTTTGAATGGATTCTCATTTCCCATGAGATTGACACTTTTTAGCTGTGTGCTCCTCCCTTGGTTCCCACCAAGGATTTGGATTGAAATGGTCACTTTATGGGTCTTAAAAATGACATTCATGCAAACATCTTCCATTTCTTAACCAACTTTGAAATTTTATATCATGAATCATGAAGATCATGAGGGAATCAAATTTGTAAATAATGGACTTAAACTTGAAAGGAATAAACCATTTTATTTTTTTAGCCATTTGATCTTCCAACATGCTTTTGTCAAATGTTGAATTTGAATGGTTCATGTGATCCTGCATGATGTCTTGATGATGATCTACCCTAAAAAGGCTATGTATGGAAACTTAGAAAATACCACATTAGGAGCCAACCTTTCCCATGCATATCTTTCTTTGATGTATAGTGTATGATCTAAAACATGGCACATATGAACTAGATTATAAAGTAAATAGACCGATATGATTGAATCTCCTTGACTCTACTATATGTGCAAGATTTAATGGCATGAAAGTGTCTACTTTAGCTTTTCCACCACTATATCCAAATGTCTATACAAGATCTATAAGGTGAGTGGACCAATTGGATACCTAAAGCTTCTATTATTATCCATATCACTCCATAGGGTCTCTACAACTTTAGAATAGTATCTAGAATTGACAATTTATATTTAAAGTGAACCAAAATTGATTTTAAATCTTGTGAGCTTCATGGTCTCTCTAATCCACTCATTCCATCTAGAGTTTGTTCAACCATTTGATTAATAAGGAACTCTACCTCTTTTTATACATTAGGACCATTAGAAAATGGGCATATGATTGGTATGTGGGAAAAAAATGGCCAACATATTTGGTGACTTGTAGGGAATAATGCTTATTATGCTTGAGAACCTAGTTCATTTCACTTCATCTAATCCATTGGGCATGGATTCAATCCTTTGCAACTAAGCTTGACCATGAGAAAGATGCAGGGTTACCTCTCTCTAGAATGTCCTCTTGAAACAATAAGGAATAAATTAAAACAACAAAAGCAAATGGACATAGACAAATACAAGAAATAAAAATAATTAACCTAATAAACAAATGTGCATAAGGGCACTTAGATAAAAGCATGAAATCTAACCTAATATGTAAAATATAATAATTTACAAGTACTTTCCACCCTAGGTCAAATGGAAATAATTTGGCATCGCTTACTTATGATGAAATAGGTTGGAGAACACCTCATATTTGAGAGTTCATGATGTGTGAGATGAGACACTTGGATACTAGTTCCATTTGCATACACTCAAGTAGATGAAAATGGGTAAACATGTCTCTAATGTGGACATATTGGCCTATCTATTTAAGGCTTGATATGGCTTGGACTATAAAGGAATGTGTAAGCTCCTCTATTGCTTAATTTAGGTACATTAGATGGAAACATGGACCAAAAACCTAATAATCATGATCCCAAACCTACATACTTTACAATAATGGCTCCAATTATCCTCCATTTGTGAATTGTTGATCATGAACACATATATTAGCTTGCTCTATCTCCTTTGACATATATGTAAGGATGGTCTCTAAGAGAGATGGGTATGATGTTGCATTTTCTTCAGGCCATTTTAATTCACTTCAAACCTCCAAAATTAGAGAGATACTTGTATTTTAAGATATGAGTTGATAACCATGCTTGAAAAGTTTAAAAATGTCATCTCCTAAGAAAATAACCACTTCTAAAGACATGTCCTCATGAAACTATAGTTCGATTGGAGTTTCTTAAATATAAAGTATAAAAGTCCTTTAGCCACAATTATTAAGCTATGAGTCTTCTCTTGATATCTCAGCTTGGTCAGTTAAGACTACCTCACCTTCATGTGATAGAGAGGTCATGTGATCACCAACTAGGTTCATGGAATCATAGAACAACTACTAGCATGAATCCCCTTGATTCTCTTTCTTCTCTTCATTTTATTTTAAAAAAGGATATTTTTAAAGGGAGGATGAGATGGTAGGCTAAGGCTACTTGAATTATTTCTCTTTATGTCATGTCCCTTTTTTTAGTGGACATCATCAGAGTTGATGGTTAGCCTATTATGCAACCTTCATAGACTGATAGGATGGATAGAGGGTCATAATGGAGCTTGGCTTGGCTTTGATTAGCAAAATTTCTATAGTTGGGTTTCATTCAGGCTCTTTCAAACACATTTGCCTGAGCTCCTATTATTTAGGGACTTCTAACATATAGTGGAACACCCTTATGTTGGTATGGTCATGTGTATAATTACTTCCTGGTTCACCAACTTCAAATGGTTTGAGGATCTGACATGTATTGAGGGAGATATTAATATTTGATTGATTTAATCAAATATTAATTATTTGGCCTATTTTTAATTAAGAAACCCTAATTCTAATTTAAGAAACCCTAATTAGGGAAAGCACATCTTTTTGAGGGTATAAGGGTTTCTCATGGGGAGAGAGTTGGATTATTATGATTATGAGATTATTGATATTGATTGTTGCTAAGAATTCTTCTATGAAGACTAAGCCCAAGGTTCCAGTATTCCATTTGCATTGAAGAACATTCACTCTTCATTGTGTGCGATTTAGAGGTTATGAGAGATCAGCCGATCTATTGCCAATTTGAGAGATAGCTTCATACAAAAGTTATCACAAAGGTTTACAGGTTTGAGAGATAACTTCACACAAAATTTATCACCAGTATTTCAGGTATTTATTTATTTAAGTTTTTGATTTAAATATTGCACAGATAGAGATTTCCCATACTAGAGCCATATATCTTGAGAGTAGGTGTTTAGTATACAAATTATGTTATATCATATTGGTGGCCATACTAAGTCCATACATATCCGTGCAAATCTATTCACATCAGCAGAAAGTGCAGAGACCGACATCGGTAGGCAAAGAGCCACAGCGACCGACTTCAGCCAACTCCATACTGACATCGGTAGGTTATCAACACCAAGAAACTGATGGTGGCAGTATAACTAACATTGGTGACTGTGTTTTTCACACAGAAGGCTGAGACATGCTAGATTCAGGTTTTATTCCTAGTTGTGGAATACTCAGGTTCTTAAGACTGTATTTCTCTATTCTTTTATATGTATGACAGAGGACATCTATTGTAATCATTTGGGTGAACAAATAAGAGATTCAATTGTGGTTTATTTATCTATTTGAATTTATTTCCAAAATCATATCTTTATTCATACAAAATATCAAAAAGGTTAAAATATAGAAAAATGATTCAATAATATTCAGTTTCAGATTTCAAGGGAAACAAGGGATATTACTATAATATCCCCTGTTTCCCTTGAAATCTGAAACTGAATATTATTAATCACTTTTTTGTATTTTACCCTTTTTGATATTTTTTATGAATAAAGATACGATTTTGGAAATAAATTCAAATAGATAAATAAACCATAATAGAATCTCTTATTTGTTCACCCAAATGATTACAATAGATGTCCTCTATCATACATATAAAATAATAGAGAAATATAATCTTAAGAACCTGAGTATTCTACAATTGGGAATAAAACCTAAATCTGGCACATCTCAGCCTGTTGTGTCAAAAACACAATCACCGACATCAATTATACTTCTGCTATCAGTTTCTTGGTGTTGATAACCTACCGATGTCAGTATGGAGTCGGTCGATGTCGGTCGTTATGGCTCTCTACCTGCCAATGTCAGTCTCTACACTTTCTGCTGATGCGAATAGATTTACATAGATCTGTATGGAATTAATATGGCTGCCAATACAATATATCACAATCTGTATACTGAACAATTGCTCTCAAGATATATGGCTCTAATATGGGAAATCTCTATTTGTGCAATATTTGAATCAAAAACCTAAATAAATAAATACCTAAAATATCAGTGATAACTTCTATGTGAAGTTATCTCTCAAACCTATAAACCTCTGTGATAACTTTTGTATGAAGCTATCTCTCAAATTGGCAATAGTTCGGCTGATCTCTCACAACCTCTGAATCACACACAATGAAGAGTGAACATTCTTCAATGCAAATGGAATACTAGAACCCTTGGCTCAGTCTTCACAGAAGAATTCTTAGCAACAATCAATATCAATAATCTCATAATCATAATAATCCAACTCTCTCCCCATGAGAAACCCTTATACCCTCAAAAAGATGTGATTGCCCTGATTAGGGTTTCTTAAATTAGAATTAGGGTTTCTTATTTAAAAATAGGCCAAATAATTAATATTTGATTAAATCAATCAAATATTAATATCTCCCTCAATACATGTCGGATCCTCAAACCGTTCAAAGCTGGTGAACCAAGAAGTAATTATGCACATGACCATACAAACATAAGGGTGCTCTACTATATGTCAAAAGTCCCTAAATAATAGGAGCTCAGGAAAACATGTTTGAAAGAGCCCAAATGAAACCCAACTGTAGAAATTCTACTAATCGAAGCCAAGCCAAGCTCCATTATGACCCTCTATCCATCCTATCAACCTACGAAGGTTGCATAATAGGCTAACCATCAACTCTGATGATGTCCACTAAAAAAAGGGACATGACACTTTACCTTCCCATTTTACTAACCTATCTATCCACCACTTGATCAAGGTCTTCATCACATAAAAATCATCATTGATAACACTGTATTAAAATTCTCTAGCTACCATCCACTACTTGTTAGACTTTGAAATTTATTCCCCATTCTCTTTATTAGTAAAGAATAGATCACATCAATCCCTTTGTCCCATTTTATCATCACTTCTTCTAATATCAACATATTTAGCTTAAGCACCAACAAGGATGTGATAGTAAAAGGTTAGCTAGAGGGGTAAGTAGGTTGGTGAGAAGGATATATATGATCATTATGGAGATAACATGGATGATTAAATGGATGGTAGGCTCCATTTGGTTGGTGATGAGGCTAGAAATCTAACACTAAATCTAGTCATAAAGAGTCATAAAAAGAGATCAGATGCAAATAAAATTTTCTTGAAGGATTACCTAGAGTGTTTTAACCAGTTAAAATCTTGGATTCACCATTGATGTTTACAAATGTGCCTTCAAAGGCTAACTAGATAAAGAGAACACCAAAACTCTTCACCTTCTTTAGACCTTAGTCATACCAAGCATGCCATAAATTATTCCAGGCTCAATTTGCACCCTTAGAGAGGGTTTTTTAGGCTCTCTCTAATAGAGCTTGTAAAATTAGGACAACCCTAGGATGTGGGTCACCTATGTTGGGTTTAAACCTCCAAGGTAGGCCAAATTCCTCTTTGATTCTCACCTAAGACTAAAACTTGTTGAAACACAACTATCTAATGAGATGGGGGTGAATCAATAGATCAACATAAACCAATCCTTTAATCTTTTTAAAGTAAATTCAAAAACATATGTAGATTAAAAGATAAATACAAATATCACATACATATAAATACACATGATACCAAATATATATGTGGAAAACCCAAAGGGAAAAACCATAGTGAGAATAACTACTAGAATCTACTATTCTAATCCATCCTAACAATCAATGCCTCACTTGGCAAAAACCTCACTAGTTACAAGCCTCATTAGACATAAGCCTCACTGATAAAACCTCACTAGTTACATTTAATGACACCAATCCTAAGGAGACACCAATCCCCTAACTGAGAACCAACTTAGCTAATATTATGGCACCAACCAATTATATATATGGAGCTATACTTCCAATATACAAAATAGATTCATAAATGAATCCAACTCTATTATCTATATTAAAAATCTAATCTATAATGCTCATTCTCTACACATTATCTTTGTGTGTCTTCTTCCTCTCTGCCCCTCTCTCTCTATGTCTATATATGTATCTATTTGACACACTTCATCTATCTATCTATAGTCTTTGTGTTACTATATTTTCGTTTGACACAATTCAAATAGCTCCAGCTACATCTACCTATGTCCTAGATATCATATATATAAGAAATGGATCTAGGGTTCCATAGCTTTTATGTGTTCACACTCAGAATTTAACACATCATGAAAATTGTAGACATTAGTTCATTATTACTTGGACTATAATTTTCCCACATCTTGACTCCATGCATCACATTGTAAATAGAGGTCTTTGTACTATCTATATCATCTTTTAGACTCAATTTTTGATACATAATCTCTTTAATGTAGATTTGATCAATTGAAATGATCAATCTTATTGTCTATGTTCAGATATAGATATTATGTGCAAGTTTCTACATGTTCCTATAACTAACCATTTATCTAGACATGAATTCAAATGTCAGTCATTGATCTTGCCTTTGGTACCATGATCTTATGGTCCATACTCAAATGAACCAACATTAAAACATGTCCATTATAACACATTTTGATAGGCTCACACTAACTATCTAATCTTTGTATGCTTCCAAACTTTAGCTTTTTTATCTTTAAAATGCTCCCATTGATATTTTTTGATTTGAGCTTTCATGTGTCTTTATATCTCCAAATATGCACATTATATATCTTTATCAAGATATTAAACATAGAGATCTTTATCCCATCTCACTACTTACTATATCTTTGGATCCATTTTTCTCTATTGATCTTCTTAATCATGCTTGGTTTTTAACTTGCCACTATGTTGATAAACACCAATCACTTTGCTACATTTGAGTCCACTCACTCCTTTGGATCTTTCTCATCTAAGCTTCTATGTATTTTTGGATCTTTAAACTTTCAAAAAAATTACCTTGACTTGGTTGCTAAACTTTGACACTTTGACCTCATTTCACTACTTCCTACATCTTTGGATCACTTTCACTCTATCAATCTTATCAGACTTGTGTGGTCTTTAACTTTCCATTATGTTGATAAAACTCAATCACTTTATAGAATTTATGTCCATTCACTCTATTTAATCTCCTTTGCATAATCACCCACTCACTATCAAATCTTCTGAAAAGATTATTCTCTATATCAATTCAAACCTCAATAATATGACACTTGGATTAATCATGTACCTTATGTATATAGTTTTTAGTTCCACTATCGAGACCTTTATCATCTTTGTATTTATTTTTGAGCTTTAGAATAAAAACCACTCTATTGATCTACTATGTAGGCTTTGTGATTGTGACACTTTTCACTTACACATTAACTTAAAGGAGCCTTTGACAATTTGACTTTGCTTCACTTTATTGGATCATCTATGTATGATGAAGGATGAGCCATTGATCAAGTTGGGACATATATTAAATATTAGACTTAGGAAAATATAAATTCCTTTGATCATTACTCAAAGTTGGTGATTTCTAGGTCGAGGGGCCAATTTATTTATGATGATATGGAATTAAGCTATAACTTAAGTTACCAGTTCCCATCTATACCAAGTCAACATTAAAATATAAAGTGCCTATTGATGCCATCAATTAAAACCTTAGGGTTTTACTAAGAAACTCTCTCCAGTCTAAGAGTAAAAATAATTCAATTTTGAGCTCATTCCTTCTCCTTTGAGCTGATAGACCACATAGTCATGATGTTTATGATAAACCCATAATTGATATTCTATCTGTTTGAATTTAAACATCCATAAATAGTCTATTTAAAAGCATGGAAACTTTTCATAGTGTAACTATGAAACATGCTCTTCTTTCCATCAATATTGCCTAATCCTTTTGACATCAATGGCATCCATAGTGTCCCTTTTAAAATCAATGACAATCATATTTCCAACAATCTCCCCCTTTGGCATTGATGGAATCCTAAATGATCTAATGCAAACTTAATGTTATGATATTCTAATAGTTTGATCCTTCTCTAGCATTGATTGCATTAGCTTTTGATGATTATGAACTAAATTTGTTCATACCAACCTTACTCCCCCTTAGGCAATGACATATTTTCCTAAACTCATATTGGACACTTGCTCTACTATTCCAAACTTTTATAAACAACATTTGAAATTTTTCTTCAAACTTTTATGAAGAGAATTTACACTTTTTCTCCCCCTTTGACATCAATGGCAAAGGGAATCCTCACTATTTATCCAAAGCATTCTTCCCCTTTATTAGATAAAGAAGTTTTTCCAAGAACCTACAACTATCAACTCATTATAAATTTTCAAAATATACATATATGAGTTTCCCTTTCTCTTCTTCTAGGGATCAACAAAGATATTATGATCCTTCCTCTAGACTTATGCTCCATCACTAGTATTAAGTGATATGATGTAGGTGATATCACTCCCAAATTTTATCTCATTGTATCACTTAATCATCTTTAGCTATCCATACATAGTCCTCTAATCCTATGACCTAACCAATTATAAGGGTCTCACTTTTTTTGTGCATGAGGATTCAATACACTAACTAAGCACCTAACTTGATTTGCTCAAGTCATCATCTCAACCTACATGAGTTAACATTTGTCACAGATAACACCTTAACTTTTAATTATGACTGAAGTATCTCACATATGTTCCTTTTCACAGCATGCATAGCTCCTCAAGCTAAGTTATCTCCCCCTAACTCCATGCTCCATCTTTGCACTAAGAGACTATCTTTAATACAACATAGCTTCATTTATCACATACATATAATCATTTTACACATGTTCACTAATTTTGGGGACGCAACTCATTATACAACACAAGATACACCATGTCAAGGGTTTCTTGCATTAGAACCCTTATGCCAACTGAACCTATGGACACATATGTATGAGATGTACTCCAATCTAATTATGTCACATTTAAAAACTCATTTTGTCCCTATAGACATTACATACACAACACTTTAATTGATTTGGTTAAGTCATTATCACAACCTACTTGAGTTCTTATTTTTAGTAGACATCACTTGCTTCTCCACTAAAAGGGGTCTTTTAAGAAGCATAGATAGAGACACCTTAATTCATAATGTCTTAGAACAATGTAAAACTAGGATTTTCCCATAACTCCTCATATTCCTTCTCTTCCTTGGTCATCTTGTGCTTTTATTTATTCTCCTTCTTAGGCTTAAGAGAAGTAACATGCTCATCCACTATAATGTTCTCCTTTTCTTCTATGATTGGATTTAAAATATATGGAGACAACATGTGGCACACCTTTTCATCTGATGAATCTTCTTTACAGCTCATAATCTCATCACTAGGCATTAAATATTGATGTTCTATGCTTGATACTTACTCTGTAGTAATAGGATGTTCACTTGAATCTATACATACCTTAGAACTATCCTTAACCATCACCTTGGACTTCTCCTTGAGCTTGGTCTTTTCATCTTCAACATGAGTAAACATTGAGAGCTCTTGACATTCTCCAACCTCTATAACATTCTCCATCATGACTTGATATTTCACTTTTCATACATGCTTGGGTTTCTTAAATGTCTTATTTTTCTCCATCTTAGAGACTTGTGTACCTTTCTTCACACTAGGAGGCATACCTTTCTTCTTAATATATAATTTTTATCTCACAAAACTTATTCTACAATGTTTAGATATGTAACCAAAATCATTGTAATTATAGCACATTATATTTGTATCTAACAACGGTGAAAATAAAATTTTACTTACAAAATTGGTTCTCCTTATAGGTACAACTCTAAAATTACTCTCCTTGGGACCAAAATGATTATAACTATAACAATAACCATAGAAAGATGAGGAATAACTGATCATGTCTTTTCTTTGTGTAGGATGGGGAGTTCTTCTCAACTCTTGCTTCTTCAAGTTGCTTTCCCTTGTGTAACCATCTACATCAATTACCTTGTCTTTTGTATCTTCCTTGATTTTTCAGACATAGACTCATTGTTATTTTTCATTTCTTTAGGCTTATTTTTATCTTTAGACTTCTTCACATTAGCATTTCTAATGTTTATCTTTGTATCCTTGCAATATTTCTCTTTCTTTGCTCCTGATCTTTCTACTTTGAAATTATCATATAACTTAGAAGATGTAATGGTTATGGGACTTTTCCATTTTCAATAACCAAGACCATATTTCCATTTTGATGGCTTTTGAGAGCTGATCAATTCATCAAGAATGTATGATCCTCCTATTAGCTTCAAAATTTTTAATATTTATTCTTTAGCATTTTTAAGATCTTTTCACAAAGCCACTATCTCTACTTCTAGCCTCATACACTCATTATATTTGAATTATAGTTGAATTTTTATTACATCTTCTATTCTTGTAGCATCTTCAACTTGAGTGTTAAGGCTTACTATCATCTAATTAGTTTTTTTAATAATTTTGGATAGTTTTTCAATTTCCTTGTATTTAAGCTTCTTCTATCTTGAGTTCTATTTCCTCAGCATGTCAATCTCATCTAAAACATAGATGAATTCAAAATCAAGGTCCACTTCTCCTTCCTTTTCTTCATCAGATTCTTCAACTTCTTCTTGATCTAGATCTATAAAAGTTGATTCTAATTCCATGAACATGGATTCATTTCCCTCAGCCACAAAGGCATAATCATGGTCATCATTTGAGCTATCACTATCATCTAATGAGTCATTATCTTATCTTGTATACAATATTTTCTTGTTTTTTTAAGAATTTATTATTTTTAAAATAATTGGACTTCATCCTTTTTCCATCCTCTTCTTATTTAGAATTATCCTTTTTCTCATAAGGGCATTTAGTTAAAAAAATGTCCTACCTTACCATTGTTAAAGCATTTATAGAGTAACTTACCTTGGTACTTTATAGACCCTCTTTTCAATCTTCTAACAAAGTTTGGTTCTTCTTCATCAGTCTCCTCAGATCCAAATGTAGATTCTTCTACTTTTGCTTTCCTAGAAGCTTTGAGTGTAGCTTCTCTCTTAGGAGTATCTATTTCTCTCATTCTCATCTCATAAGTAGTGATGGTTCCATGCAAATAATTTATAATTAGCTTATATATATATATATTTATTCCTTTATTATAGATATTTTAAAGTCATACCTTGATGGCAAAGATCTTATGACCTTTTTGATAATGATTGATTCTTTCATTTCTTCTTTAAGGTCTATGATTGCTTTGACTATTTCATCTACCTTGATAAGGTAGTCTGAAATCTTCTCTTCTTTAGTCATTTTAAGACTCTCAAACATTCCTCTATATGTTTGTAGCTTATCTTGATGTACCTTTTCATCACCTTCATAGATTCTCTTCAACTTGATCTAGATATCTTTTGCATTTTAACAATGCATCACTTTGACAAAATCTAATTTAGACAATCCATAGAGAATAACATTATTTGAATTGGTATTGCTCTCATATGCATTATTTGAAACCTGATCATTGGGAGTTGTAGCAGGGGATATATATCTATTTACTATAGACATCCATACATCAAACCCTAATGAGGATAAATATGCTTCCATTTGTATGATCCAAAATGTATAGTTTGATCCATCAAAGAGAGGTACTTTTTTTTATGAAGATCCTTCTTGAATAGACATTTTGTTCACTATTCCAAGATCTACCTGAGTTGATTAATCTTATTTCAAGGAACCCTAGGCTGTAATACCAATTATTAAAACACAACTATCTACTAAGAGGGGGTAAATCAATAGATCAACTAAAACTAGTCCTTTAATCTTTTTAAATCAAATTCAAAAGCATATGAAGATTAAAAGATAAATGTAGAGATCACATACACATAAATACACATGACACTAGATTTATATGTGTAAAACTGAAAGAGAAAAACCATGATGAGAATAGATGTTAGAATCCATTATTCTAATCTAGCTTCATAGTCAATGCCTCACTTGGAAAAACCTCATTCATTACAAGCTTTACTAGCTATAAGACTCACTAGCAAAACCTCATGGGTTACATTTAAAAACACCAATCCTAAGGATACACTAATCCCCTAACTAAGCACCAACTTATCTAATTTAATGGCACCTACCAATCATATCTATAAAACTACAACTCTAGTATACAAAATAGATTCATAAATGAATCTAGCTCTATTATCTTTATTACAAGTATAATCTATAATCTCATTCTCTACACATTATCTCTGTGTGCCTTCTTCCTCTCTACCCCTCTCTCTCTCTATGTCTGTATATGTATCTATTTGAGACACTTCATCTCTCTCTTTGTAACCTCTGTGTCACTATATTTTTTTAACATAATTTAAATAGCTCTAGAAACATTTTCCTATGTCTTTTATGTTATATATATATAAGCAATGGATTTAGGGTTCCATATATTCTATGTGTTCACACTTAAACTTTAATAAATCATGTCAATTCTAGACTTTAGTTCATTATTACTTAGAATTTAAGTTTCCTTCTTCTTGATTCCATGCATCACACCATAATTATAGGTCTCTTTACAATACATAACATTTTTTAGACTCATGTTTTTATGCACAATATTTTTAATGTATATTTTATAGGTTGGATTGATCAATATCATTATCTATGTTGAGATATAGAGCTTATACATAAGTTCTTGCATGTTTTTGTAATTAATAATTTATCTAGACATGAATTTATATGTTTATCATTGATCTTTCCTTTAGTACCATGATCTGATGGCCCATACACAAATGAATCAACTTTAAAACACATCCATTCAATCAAATTATAATAGGATTATGCTAACTATCTAATATTTTTACACTTTTTAACTTTAGCTTTGTCATATTTAAAATGCACCTATTGATCTTTCCTAATTCAAGATTCTGCATTTCACTAGATCTCCAAATATGCATGTTCTTTATCTCTATTAATAAATAAAAAATTAAGATATTTATCCCATCTCAATTTTTCCTATATCTTTGGATCACTTTTATTCCATTGATCTTCTCGAGCATGCTTGGTTTTTAACTCACCACTATGTTGATAAACATCGATAACTTTGTTTCATCTAAGTCCACTCACTTTGTTATATTTTTCTCATCCAAGCTTTTGTATAGTATTAGATCTTTGAACTTGCACAAACTTTACCTTGACTTGGTTGTTAAACTTCAACACTTTGAGCTCATCTCGCTACTTCTTGCATCTTTAGATTTCTTTCACTCCATTGATATTCTTAGACTTTCACAATATTTAACTTGACATTGTGTTAATAAACCTTGAGCACTTTATAACATTTGAGTCCATTTGCTCTGTTGGATCTCGTTTGCACAATCACTCACTCAATATCAAATCTTTTGACAAGCTCATTCTTTATATCTATCCAACCCTTGATATATGAAACTTGGCTTAAACATGTGTCTTTTATACATAGATATCTATTCTTTCTATTGAGATATTTGGCATACTCACATTGTTTTTTGGCCTTTTGACTTTAAACCACCCAATTAATCTACTTTTTAGGCTTCATGATTGTGTCATTTACCACTTACATATTAACTTGGAGGACCATTTGGCAATTTGAATTTATATAGATTCATTGGACAATAAATGTATGATGAAGTGCAAGCCCTTGATCAATTTGGGACATATATTAAGTATTAGACTTAGGAACATATAAATTCCTTTGATCATTACTCAAAGTCAGTAATTACTAGGTCAAGGGGCCAATTTCTTAACAATGATATAGACTTGAGTTGTAACTTAAGTTACTAGTTCCTAGCTATACCAAGTCAACATTAAAATAAAAAATTACCTATTGATTCCATGACTTAAACCCTTAGGGTTTTACTAAGAAACCCTCTCCATTTTGAGATCAAAGATAATTCAATTACAATCTCATTCCTTCTCATTTGAGCCTACACACCACATATTCAATAAGTTCTTGATAAACCCATAATATATATTATATTTATTTGAATTTAAACATCCATAAGTGGTATATATAAAATCATGAAAACTTTTCATAGTGCAATTATGAAACATGTTCTTCTCTCCATCAATCCTGCCTGATCTTTTTGACATCAATGACATCCATAATGCTCCTTTTAACATAAATTAAAATCATATTTATAAAAAAACTAATCATAATGATTCATGATAAAAGGTTTAGAAATATATTAAGGGCTCCTAATAAATTTAATAGGGTGATGTACCAAACTTAAAAGGGAATTCCTATAATCTCAAACCCACACTAGATCAACAAAGGACAGTACTAGCTTACACAACCTTAAGATCAAGCTAGTTTACATGAGTATTTCATAAGAGAGGTTAAAATTAGAACACTAACCTAGACCTAAAAATAAAATTTAAGATTCCTAAAAAAAATTTAGAAAATAAGGACCATGAATGAGTAAGATTCTCTTTCACACAATTCCATGGTGCACAACTTTTCAAACATAGATTCAAGGCAAATGATAGGCAAAGAAAGTCCTATTACATTAAGAGGTAGTTATTAAAAATTCTTGATAGGATCAATCCTAATCAAGCTAAGTATAATTTTTATTACCCTAATGAATGTCCCATCTCTCATAAAGATAAAATAAAATCTCAAATTTGAAGTCTCTGAGAGATACTTTCAAAATGGAGAGAAACGGTTAATATAGGAGAAGTGGGGAAGAGGAGAGGAGAAGCACATTTTTCATGATAATTAAAGATTTTTCAAATCTAAGAGATGTTTTAACAAGATTTTAGTCCAATTATAATAGGTTATTATGAGAAATACATTTTTGATTTTCTTACAAGCCTCTGAATCATTCTAATTTGAGCAAATTGCACTAAAAGATAAGAGTTTACTAAAAGTGGCAAGTCATGATCTGGCTAGAAGTGAATGTTCTAACTACTTTCCAAATCCCTAATCTCTAAAATGTTGATCCTCCACTATATCTCATCAAAATGATAAGATCCATATATCTACTAGGGACACGTCATGTCTATCTTGAACAATGGTTTGTTGAGCACCTAACATGGGATGATATCCTTATTAATCATATACATGCTCTTGTGCCTTAGATACTAGACTAATATAACTATAGGTGAAAACCAATATAAGGATAATGCTTTTCCTATAGATATGTATCACTTAGTTTTGTTGGGTGAATATTTTCTTATTAATATAAAGGTAGCAAAATGCTTATTTCAACCACAGTGTGATGAGATAGAATATCTCCTCAAGTAATGGGAGGATCCCTTCTTATTAGTAGCTAACACAATAAGTAACTATTTAAAATTATTTACAATATTGTTATCTAAGTGGGTATTACCATATCATCTAATTCTCTTTTTTATGAATTGGTATACACTTGCAATCTAATTCTTACAAACACTTTTGTTTCTTACAACATAGTATGAAAATATGGAATTTCTTGTTGGAGCAATATTAAACAATATTAAACTAGTTAGATAAAATAATAAATATAAATATACTAGTGAATGTATTTTAAAATAATGTAAAAAATTGTAGCCCAAAGTCTCCACGTTGTTTCCCAATAATGAATGTAAACCTAGTAATGATATTGCAGCTCAAAGACTTCAAAACCAACTTATTAAAACCTTTTGTTTTATATACATTCACATCTCAATTCAATCAATTACACAAGAAAATGTAATGGTAAAGACATAAGAACATCTTTAATACACCACAAATTTATTTCAACTAAAATATTGAAAGTTCACTTGCTTTATAATATATTGATTGATAAAAGATTCACAATTTGAATTCAGAGTTTCAATATTACTTCTCAATTTCGGTAGCACTTCACTTCTATAGATATTGCTGATCATTTTTACAAATAGAATAATTTTATTTATATAGAGGATCTATGAAAAAAAATAGGAAATACATAAATACAATGACTTATTCATTAACAGAGTCCTATTTGACTTAGGACTGTGTACTTTTCCTACGTGCAAAATACACCAAACAAAACTACATATAATAAGTTAAAAAAATAAACTAAGTGTCCTTAGACATAGGAATTTATTCTTTTCTAATAATTCCTCATATCTCTTCAATATAGCCTAGACCTCACTATCATTTGGACCTAATGTACTCCTAGAGATGACACAAACCCTTTAAATGGAATATTCTAAGATTAAATAATAAGTCTTTGATTTTGTCCAAGATTCTTTACAACTTATTCATTATGACTTGAAATTCAACTATTTTTTCAATAGAGTCTAGTGTGAATGCTTTTATCTCAATATTTATCTGAATCAAATAAGAGAACTCTTGAATTACTATCTCCATAGGAAGAATTTCTTGGGAATCATTGCTTACTTGACAAGGAAGTTATCTAATTTTATCTATAAGATCTAACATCTTATCATTTCACATATCCTTAGCCTCTTTGAGATCTTTAATTAGATTCTCAAGAAATCTTTTTTTATTCATTGATTCCTTATACCCAATGAATATTTTCCTATTTGGAATGACCTACTCAATTAAAATTTCTAGATTAAATTTGCATAGTTGAGTCCATGTATCAATATACTTTTCAATCAATTAAATTTTTTGACTGAGTGTCTTAATTGTTTGCTAAATTTCGATTTTCACTTCACTCAGGTTCTTCAAAAATTCAATGGAAGAATGTAATGGTTGAGTACCTTATGTTGTCAATCTCTCAATCTAGGAATTGACCACTCAACATTGAGATCCACTTTTATCAGCTTACTAAATTTCATTTTTAGTGTTCTCATGCTCAATAGGTGTAATGGACTCAAAATATTATGTGATCTTTAGGAAAATAAAGGTTATCTATTCTACTTGTACTTTGATTTGATCCTTGATCTTCATGTCTTTATCATATATTTATAAAAAAGATGCCATAGCTACTTGCAAATATTCTTTTGCACCATCATGTGTTTGCTTCCCCAAGTTTATCCATGCAACTGCATAATATGACACTTGAATATCTTCAATGGTTCTATCTTTGGGAGGCACTAAAACCTTAACATACTTATGTTTAGACTCAAAAATTACTCTTGACATAGTTTTAGATTTATTTATTGTTTTGGGTTTTATTGGTACAAGTTGACCAAAATCAAAGTAATCATGAGACACAACATGATTATTCCTTTTGTGGGTTTGGGATATGAGCTAAGGAGGAAGAGGAGATGAATATTTAGGTCTAGAGGAAAATAAGGATTATGATGTTTGAGGAGGAATAATGGTTTTTAAAGTAGGTATGATGGAAATAGTGGATGTATCTGGTAGTGGAGTTGACACCAGTGGGATGTGGTTATAATTGGTGGGGTTTCGGTTAAGGTGACTAAAACTTTGGTGTCTAATGGTATTTTAGACACTAGGATGATAGGGACTTGGGTTATTATTTTGGAGGAAGATGTAGACATGAATTTATCCATATCTTGTTGAGTGAAATACAAGTTAGTTGGGGACCTAAACAACTTCGAAGGACTGGGTAAATTTGATAATTAATCAAAAATTTGATCTAACAAGCCTTATGAGGGAATTTGAAAGAGTGTGACACTAGGAGGATAAGGTGGAGTCAAAAGTACAAATTGAGGGGGAATAGAAAAATTTGGCATGGATGTACTTATAGAAGGAACTATAGATAATGTCACCTCTGAAATTATTGGTTAAAAAGTCTTAACCATAGGAACTTTTGACTACATGGATTCAGGTTCTAAAGACTATTGAATGGGATGTTTTGAAAATATTGATTAAGATGGTGCCTCAATTATAAATTTGTTTTCTTGCATCTCTATTTGAATACTCTTTTCAGGACTAGCCTCTTTGTCTTTTATTTTACCTTTACTCACAAACACAGATTTTGGTTTTTGAGTGGATGCAGAGGTATCTTCCGTATTTTTATCCTTAATTCCTCATTTTGCCTTATGATATCTTCAACATATTCTTGTTTCGACCCTGTCTTGAAATGTTTCAATTTGATACCTTTATATTACAACCAAACATTAGTTTTTTCAGGAATGGGTTGGAATCTCTCTTTACTAGATGTGCATTCCTTTATAGACCATTGGATTGGAGAGATAGGAGTGGAATCAACTTGATTACCTTCATATGAAGTATCTAATATATTTTCATCATCAGAGAGATCAACTATAATGTTAGCCAATTTCAAATCTTCAATCTAATTGGTAGTGAGATGGTTGTAATTAAATCTCCTTATATCTTCTTTATTCCTTCATGTAGCCCACATGTCCTCAACCTTATGCTCATGGGAATAATTACCTTTCAAATTTTCCTTCATCATTCTATAATCAAAATATTTCCTACCCTTGTTATTTTTAAGGGTGATCCATTACATTTTAGTTTCTATTATCTTATCTTTAGGAGTAGTTGATACAGTGTATCAGCCAATGCTTACGAGAAACTTGAATCCTCTTTTATGTGCATCTAACTAATTTTTATGCATGTTCATCATTTGTTTACACATATCCATCAAAACCAATCTATCACTTGGATACCTTGGTAGCATGTATGGTTCTTCATTGAATCCTCCCACCCTAATGTAAGTAAAAGTTAGAAACTAAAATAATATGTAACTGATATTATTCAATATTTACCATGCTTGATCTAAAAATATTTTATTTTCTAGTTCCTATTCAAAACTAAAACTAAACTTATAAAAGAAAGAATCATTAACTCTTCTAAAATTTTTAATGCTTTCTTTGATAGTCAGCTATGGATAGTACTTATGAATAGGAACCTTGTTCCTCTTGCCAACACTGGTCAGGCCTAGAAAGGTCCTCATATAAGATACAACATACACTAGGTATGAAGTCATATAAAAATTGAGGGAATAATTTACTTTAAAAATTTGGTGGCATATAACATCACTAATCTGACTTCCCCTATAAATTCTCTATTTATCTTTCTTAATGATGAAGATATAATGATACATCCATTCTTAAAAGATATTTGATGTGAGGCAACCTTTGGACCTACTTACGAGAGTGATTAAATCTCTTATCTCTTCCATGAATTCACTTTAGTGTATATTTTTAAGCCATCTTGTAATTGAGTGCCTTGGTGTCTTCAACCAATGTGTATTGATGTGACTTTTGTATTTTTCAAAATTTCTATCATAATATTCCTTAGCTGAGCTCATGCTAATATCAAAAAATTCCTCAATGTCTAAGAGATAATTTTTTTTGTCAAAGTACTTTGCCTCTAGATGAATAACTATTTTCCCATTAACATCCTTGACTAACTTGATTTCTTTGTCAAAATGGGCAGCAACCACTAGGATAAACTCTGGATCTTGAAATGATATAGGAAATGTAGTTTCCAGGTGTATTTTATTATTTAGAACATGATTCATATGCAGATAAATAGGATAGCTACCTAACCTTTGTAGGAATTCAACCATGTCAATATGACCAATATTTGTATCTCTAGTTTGATCTACATTGAAGTCCACTATAGATACTAGAAACACATCTTGAAAAATATACTTAATTATAATTTTAGCTAGGGAAACTTTCGACATTGATTTAGTATATACAAAAGACAATTTGATTTCCTAGATTTAGCATATTTCATCATTTTTGGGAAAAGTGTATGCGTAGTGAAAATTTGTGCTTCTACACAGGATATAAAATGTAATCTGGAGAAAATTCTCCAAAATACACAGTGGGTTGACAAATTTGGTGTAATTAAAAGAATTTTATCTAGACTAAATAGGAAGAGGTTGGGTATAGTTTGAATAAAATTCTCTAAACTACATGGGAGAATGTAAAGTTAGTGTAGGCTAGAGAATTTTCTTTGACAAGCACTAGTGGTTAACAGTATTGGTGCACATTGAACAAAATTCTATGATATGCACTGAATACAATGGATCATGCACTTCAAAAAAAATTCTCTAAAGTGCACCAAGTTATGTGTACTTTAGAGAAAATTATTTGAAGTGCATCATATGGTGAGAATGTACTGTAGAGAAAATTATCTAAAGTGCACCCATAGTATACTTGGGTGAAACAAACACATTAGTGCATCTCAAAGAAAATTATTCAAGATGCACTAGATGGTGTTTTGGGGGTTTGATCTTAGATAGAGTGTTCTTCAAAGAAAAATATCCATAGATCACTCCATGTTATTAATTGTGCTCCTTAGAAAAAAAACTCTAAACAACATGAGAAGAACTAAAAAAAAACCCTAGGTTGAATAAAAAACAAAACAAGCTTAAGCTTGAAGAAAGAAATGATAATAAAAACCCTACCTGAGATATGAAGAGGAAAATGAAAATTGGATGTGATGACATGAGTGTAGAATCCATGAATCTTATAAGGTCCAAATAATCACATGAACAGTGAAGTGAGAGTGCATGTGGGCTCAAAAATGGTAGTTGGGGGGTGCACTAGAGCTCAAAATAATGAAGAAAGAGAAAAATCAATGGTAAAAATAAAAATTACCTAAGTTAAAAATATATAGAAAAGGTAATTAATATGAATTAATTACTAATGTGATGGTGGGCCCAAATGCAAGGTCATAGAAATTATCTAACCTTACACATGTATTAGTGGATAATTTCTTCAAAATTACATGCTTGGTGTAGTCTAGAGAAAAATCTTTGGATTTCACATGTAGTGGCAGAAAAATTCTCAACCTATGCACATTTTTGGTGTAGTTTAGAGAAAATTGTCCAGATTGTACCAATTTGAACTTAGGTTTAGTTTAAAGAAAATTCTCTAAATTGCATAGTTAGTTAAAAACAACCTCAAAAAGATAACTTTTTAAGGAGAAACAAACTCAAGAAGGTAGTGATTGGCCTTGTTTTGCATGCTTAGAGCTTATGGGATAAAAAATGGACAAATTTCATAGGGTTTATCTCATGAATTGAGCCTGCTAAATTCAAGGATAATAGTTGGCTCTGACTAGGGAATTTCCTTCATGTATTCTTTAAAACACATGAAGGAAAGAGAATCCCAAAACTGTAAGTGCCTTTCTCTATTGGGACATAGATTTAGGTGACTGACCAGACTAAAATAAAAAAAAAAATATACATATATTTATAATATGTATAAACTTATCTAGAACCTCACTGAGTGAAAGCTTTAGATATTACCCACTATAAGGTAGGGGTAATGGTGCTCCATCTAGGTATGCCAAGAGAAAACTGCATTCTCCAGTATGTTGGTGAATGAGAAATAGACCTATCTATAATGAATTGAATTTCCCATGCTTTCCTTTCATTTCTCTTCTCTTGTCCCACAAGAGAACTAGATCTCCAACTCAAAAATCTCATGACTTGGCTTTATTATCAAAAAATTCAGTAACATGAATTCGATGTTCACCAATGTGGTCCACTACCTTTTTAAATTGCATCTCTATTTCAATAAGGTACATAATACACTTATCTAGAGATCTTTAAAATGTTTCATCTTCAATTACCTTAGTCAATCTGAGAGCAAGAAACTCTAATGTGATGGGTATTTCTACATTCAATCCATACAAAAATTAGAAAAGAGATATACCAATTTATCACTTAAGAGTGATACGATCAACCCAAAATACATCATATAATGCTTTATGTTAGGTTCTCTAGTTTTCCTCTACCAACTTTCTAATGATAGTAACCAAATTTTTGTTACTCGACTTAGCCTGACCATTTCCTTAAGGGAATTAGTTTTAAGTGTGAGATAGAATGATTCTATATTCAAAGTAAAACTAAGTAATCTCATAAGATGTGAAGTAGGTAGCATTATCAATCACAATTTTTCTTGGCACACCAAATCTTGTGATGATATTCTCTTTAAGGAAATTGCAAACAACTTATGAAGTGGCATGTTTTCTCAAAATTGCCTCCACCCACTTTATGAAGTAACCTGTAGTCATAAGAACATAACTATGACTTGCACTAGATAATGGATTCACCATGCCAATGAAATCAATACCCTATTATTTAAAAGGTTATTTAATGACTAATAACTTGAGAGGTAAGGATACTAACTTGAATCTCCCCATAAACTGCTAACACTTCTGACATTTATGCACCCAAGCATATGCATCTTGAAAAACTATTGGCTAGTATTATCTCACTCAATAAATCTTATGATCTATAACTATGATTAAAAAATATCCTCTATAGGACAAATAATGAAAATATTCCTACAAATTGCCTTGCTATGTTTTATCTATGCATCGTAGAAAAATTCCATCAATGTTTCGATTATACAAACCATTGTCCCAAAGGATGAAGTTTTTATCCTTGAACTTGATTTTCCTTTTCTCTTTGTGAGACAAATGTTTTGGACACTCTAATATGTGAGGAAAAAAACAATGTTAGAATACCATTCATTCATTGTGCTCAAAAGCAAGATTGTGGTAATTTCTTTTGTATCTCCCTCATTGGGTATCTCTCATGGTTCAGTTTCTACCATGAGTTGACATAAATCTTTCCATACACAAGTTTTGTAGGCTTCATATCCATATAATACTATTGGATTTTGGAAATCTAACTTCTTATTTTACCTCCAAACTCTTGTTGGGTCAAAATGGACTTAACTATAGAATCTAGTACTAGCATAATGGTGTGAGAGTTGAGGATGTAGTACCTAAAATGCTTAACTACTTTCACCATAGCATAAGAATATTTTTCAATGGATGGATACTTGAGCTCATGATCCTTCAAAGGGAATATCATGAAATCTTTGGGAGATTTAATCCCCTCTTAATTTAGTTGTACCAAGATTACATATAAGGTATGCATTAAAGCATAACTATACGTGATGAAATTTTTGGTATAGTCAGGGTAAACTAGGACATGATCAAGTGAAATTAATTCATTGATCTCATGGAAATAATATCTCCCTTACATGTTCCAATCAAAAATTTATTTTCCTTTCATCATATCAATGATATGATGTGTTTTTTTAGAAAAATCTAGAACAAATCTTTGTAAGAAATTAAATTTCCCAAAGAATGAATGAACTCCTTTCTTATTTGACAATAGCATAAGATTCTGAATTGACTTGACCCATTTAGGATTAATATTGATTATTTCCTTAGACACAATGTGTCTAAGGAGCTTACCTTTAGTAACCCCAAAATTTATTTCTTAGGGTTAAGAGATATCACATGTTTACAACATCTTTCAAGCACTTTCTACATGTGGTCATAATGATCATGGCACTTTTTTAGAAATGGTTTGATCATCTAGATAGACTACAATAAACTTATTGATTATATCTTAGAAAGCCAAATTCATAGCCCTCTAAAAGGTGGCACCAACATTGATCAATCCAAAAGACATCTTACAATAGGAAAAAGTACCCCATGGAATAGTTAAGGCTATATTGTATTGATCTTCATCATGGACCTCCACTTGATTGTATCCTGAGAACCCATCTAACATGGACAACATTTCTAAACCTATCACTATTTTTAGGACTTGATCCATTACCATTAATGAGTAATTATCCTTAAGTGACAATCAGTTCAAATTATAAAAATAAATGTAGATGTGTATTTATTCATTCTTTTTCATCATGGTAACAATATTAGCTATCCATGTGGAATGATGTATAGGTAAGATAAATTGATCCTTCAACATCTTTTGAATTTTAGTGAGGATAGTAGTTGAGATTTTGGGATTATACTGTCATTATTTTTGCTTATGAGACTAAGATCCTGGCTTGAAAGGAATATCATGTTGTACTTCCTTTGATAAAAAAATATTTCATATCAGTGTATGAATATGGTAATACATCAATGTACTAGTGTAAGAGTCTCACCAACTTCTCCCTTTCTTGAAACAAATAACATTTCCCAATATTTATTATCTTGGGATGAGTTTTTATCCCTATAATTATTTACTCAATTTTTGTAGATGAATTTGATTTTGATTATTGACATTTAATGAATCAATCATGCTTATCAACAAGTCTCTCCAAAGATACCAACCCTTTGGGAATTCTATTCCATTTTAGCTACAATATTTCTTCATCAGTTTCCTCATTAACTTTAGAAATTTATTCTTGAGGGGTGGAATCAATTCCTTCAAAATACAACTCACTAAAATTTTCCACCTTCTCCAAGAATGAGATGACTTGCTCATCATCATTGAAAACTTGCCAATGATTAACATTGTCAGGAACACTAGGCCAAAAACCCAACTCAATGGTATACTTGTTTCCTTGGAAATATTTGTGAGGAATCAAGAGAGTGTCTGATATAGCCAATGAATCAGATATGTCATTATATTCTCTTGGAATTGAAAATATATTAAATGCCTCAAAAATTTCCATTTAATCCCAAACTCGATTATGGTAATGTCTTACTCTTTCATTCTTCATTTGATATAGATTCCTGACATGAAAAATGACTAACTTAGCATCACCTTGAGTGTGAAGGTTTCTAATTCCTTTATTTTGTGCAACCTCCATTCCTAAAAATAAAGCTTGATATTCAACATTATTATTAGTATTATCAAACTACAACTTGAAACAAAAAAGGTAAGATTTTTCCTTTCAAGGACATGAACACTATCCTAGCTCTAGAACAAATTGAAAAACAACTACCATCAAATTCTAAAGTCTAAACATCATTTGAAATTTCAACCTTGATAGTTTCAAAGGCCAAAAATTATTCATTTGAAGTTGGTGATTTACCTTTTTCCTGATCCTTTTTTGAAATATCATTTGAAGATATTGGATCTTGATCTATGGTCAAAAAATATATACCCATTTTATAAGTTTCAAAAAGAATATGGGATTTTGAGTCTTCAGTCTTTGTCATAATATACTTCACTTTTTTCTCTAGATGAAGCTTCTATACCATGAATTTGATGGGTATTCTAGCCTTATACCAATCCATGCTGATTTCTCCACCAACATCTTTATAAAAGTTGTGTCCCAACAAAACTCCATAAGAGGCTAGAACATCATCCACTAGAATTATCATTTTGATCTTTTTCTCTAAAAAAGAAGAAAATGCAAATTAAGCATGTTTGATTTGTCTTATGTGAGGTACTTGGTTATTTTCCATCAAAAATCAATGACCAAATGTATTTGTCAATGTTAATCCCAAGGTAGTGGCTACCTTGGCCAACATCACATTGTCAGATGCACCTGAATCAATGATGCAATTACTAAGCTTGTAACCATTAAAAAAAAGGGAAATATAGAAATGTTACATTTTTATAGAGTTAGATGCAAGAGTTATGACCAAGATATTTTTCTTTAGACTTGGCTTAGGGTTAATTGGCACACTCTTAGATGAGGTCTGATCAGGATTGATCCCTTTGATTTTTACAAAATTTTCCAATCTTTAAAATTGGTCAAGATTAGATTAGAGGTACTCATCCTTTTACATTTGGATTTTTGTCTTCTTGGCATGATCTTTAATATCAAAATCTAGATATAAATTAGGTTAGGAAGACAAGGTATTTTCATTTTTAGGTCTTGATTTTTGGGCACGGGGTCTAAACGTAAACGAAGAAGAAGTAGAATGGGGAGGAACACTTACTTGTTTATCCATCATTATGTCCTTTGATTGATCTAGCAAAGGAGTTCCTCTTTTATCAATAGTAACCTTCTTACATGGTTCGTCCTTGGTGTTAGCTTTATCTACCTTCTATTGATTTGTTTGACTTTATGAATGGGTAAAGATGACATAATACTCACCTTGTATGTCTTCTTCTTATTCAACTTCTTCTTCAAAATTTAGAAACCTAATATCAGAGTCACCAGCTTCTCCTTCTTCATTTATATTGAAATGATTAACATCTTATTCTGTAATATCATCAATTTTTAGATCCAACCAATTGACTGTTGCATTATCTGGAGGTGTCTCCAATGCAAGCCTTGCTTATGGTATAAGAATTTTATTCTAATTTTGATTTATTGTAGAATTGTTGGAATAATTATAGGTATTTTTTTATATCCTCCTTAGAACATCCTTCTATGGAGAAAATGGCATACCTTGAGACATTTGCTTCTTGAGTGCTAACAATTCATTCTCTAGCTTTTGAACCATGGGATCCATGGTGCTAGTAGAAGGTAAAGTTATAGAAGGCTACCCTCTAAGATTGATATAATTATTTCTCACCTTCCTTGTTAGGATTAAATCATCTTTTACTTTGGTTTCCAAACTTTGAGTAGCATCAAGATCAATTGGGGTTGTTCTTCATAAAAGAAAACTTACTTTCAGTAGTTGAGAATTGATGAAGAGGCACTTCAAGTCCTAAAGCATAGGTTGAGTAACTGATGGAATCCTATTCCTCAACTTGTTAAACTTTTCCACAAACTCATGCATGGGTTCATGTGTTTCTTTCTTTATGTGTGTAATTTGAGCCAATAAGGAATGAGCATTTTCTATTGGCTTGAACCTTGCCTCAAACTTGGCCTTAAGAGTTGTCCAACTAGTGATGGTTCCAGTTACAACATGATAAAAACAATTAGTAGCAACACCTTGGAATTTTTATATGAATAAAATTATAGGAACATCATAATACTCCACTCTAAGGACTCTACATGCAATGTAAAATGAAACAATATGTTCATCTGGATGCTATTTTCCATCACCATAGAAATTTGTGAAATTTTTCTATGAACTATGAGGAAGTTCATGAGATGGAGGTGTCAAGTTCAATGGACTAAAATCAATCCCCCATTGACCCTAAGAAACCATTTTATCTAGCTCTTAGGGAGGACTAATAAATCCTTATAAAGGAAAAATAGGTAAGACCCTAAGAAAACTGGAAGCTTCCCTAAGTATAGGAGATCTTGTATTGGTAGGTCGAAACCTTCTTGTAAGTTAAAGAGGAAACCTTATTTTTACCAAAAAAGGATCAAAGTTATGCTCCTAAAATAACTCAAATGTTGGATCAATGTGTCCCATTGCCATTCTATCATGAGTGTAGCTTTGTTCTACCAGATCATGAAAGTATCCAAAAAGAAAAGAAAATAACTACAAAAAATAATAGAAAATAATAAGGTGTTGGTCCTATGTTAACCAAATGAGTATAGAACTTAGTTGTGTGTTTGTGTCCCTAGTGGAGTTGCCAAAAAATATTGGGTGAATATTTTTTACCAATATAAAGGTAGAAAAATGTTTATTTCAACCACAGTGTGATGAGATATAATCTCTCCTCAAGTAAGGGGAGGCTCCCTTATTATTTCTAACTAACACAACACGTAACTATTTACTATTATTTACACTATTCTTATCAAAGTGGGTGTTAACATATCTTCTAATTATTTTTTGTCAGAATTGACGTGCACTTGTAATTTAATTCTTATGAAGACTTTTGTTTCTTACAACGTAATATGGAAATATGGAATTACTTGTTGGAGAAATAATAACAAATATTAAAATTAGTTAACCAAAATAATAACTAGAAAGATACCAACAAATGTATTATAAAATAATGGAAAAAATTGTAGCCCAAAGTCTCCACCTTGTTTCCCAATAATAAACGCAAACCTATTAATGATATTGCAGCTCAAAGACTTTAAAAATCAGCTTCCTGTCACCTTTTGATTTATATAAATTCACACTGCAATTCAATCAATTACACAAGAAAATATAATGGAAAAGACATAAGAACATCTCCAATATACCACAAATTTATTTCAACTCAAAGATTGAAAGGTCACTTTCTTTCTAATATATTGAATGATAAAATATTTATAATTTGAATTTAAAGTTTCAATATTACTTCTCAATTCTGGTAGTACTTCACTTCTATAGCAATTGGTGATCCTTTATAAAATGAGCATCTTCCTATTTATAGAGAGGAGATATGAAAAAAAATAGTAAATACATAAATACAATGACTTATTCATTGATAGAGTCCTATTTAACTTAGGCTATGTACTTTCACCACGTGAAAAATGAACCAAACATAATTACATATAAAAATTTACAAAAATAAACTATGTGTCCTTAAACATACGAATTTATTATTTTTTATTCTTTTATAAGAATTTATTATACCTATTCAATGTAGTTTGGACCTCACTATCATCTAGATCTGATGTACTCCTTCAGATGGCAAGAAACCTTGAAATGGAATCTTCTATATTAACTAACAAGTCTTTACTTTTGTCCAAGATTCTTTACAACTTATTCATTATGACTTGAAATTCAACTAGTTTGTCAATGGATTCCAGTGTGAATGTTTCTATCTCAATCTTTGTCTGAATCAAAGATGAGAGCTCTTGAATTACTATCTCCATAAGAAGAATATCTTGGTAATCATTTCTTACTTGACAGGGAAGTTCTCCAATTTTATCTATAAGATCTATGATATTATCATTGCACATATCCTTAGCCTCTTTGAGATCTTTAATTAGATTCTCAAGAACTTCTCTTTTGTTATTTATTGCTTCCCTATACTCAATGAATATTTTCTCATATAGAATGACTTTCTATTCAACTAAAAGTTCTGGCTTAAATTTATATAGTTGAGTCTATGTATCAATATCCTTTTCAATAAATTCTAAATTTTGAGTGTATTAATTATTTGCTAAATATCCATTTTCACTTCAATGAGGTTCTTCAAAAATTCAATGACAGAATGAAACCATTGATTACCTTTTGTTGTCAATCTTTCAATATAGGCATTGACCACCTGACCTTGACATCCAATTTTCTCATCCTATTGAATTGCCTTTTCAATGTTCTCATGCTCAAAAGTTGCAACATACTCAGAATATTGTGTGATCTTTAGTAAAATATAGGTTAACTATTCTAATTATACTTTGATTTGATCCTTGATCATCTTGTCTTTATCATATCTTTCTAACAAAGATGCCATAGCTACTTGTAAATCTTCTTTTGCACCATCATGCATTTGCTTCCCCAATTTTATCCATGCAACTACATTTAACACTTGAATATATTTAATGTTTCCATCTTCAATAGGCATTTCAACCTCCACATACTTCTGTCTAAACTCAAAAATTACTCTTGACATATTTTTATCTTTCTTTGTTAATTCGGGTTTTATTGGCACATGTTGACCAAAATCAAAGTCATCAAAAGACACAACCTACTACTTCCTTTTGGGTGTATGGGAAATGAGTGAAGGAGGAAGAGGATATGGATCTTTAGGTCTAGAGGAAACCAATTATGGTGATGTTTGAATAATAATGGTTTATGAAGTAGGTGGGATGGAAAAAATGGATGTATCTGGTAGTGGAGTTAACACTAGTGGGGTAACAGTTATAATTGGTGGGGTTTGGGTTGGGGTGACTAAAACTTTGGTGTTTAATGGTGTTTTATACACTAGGGTGATAAGGTCTTAGGTTTTTATTTTAGAGGAAGATACAGACATGAATTTATTCATATCTTGTTGAGTGAAATACAAATTAGTTATGGGACCCCAACAACTTATAAGGACAAGGTAAATTTGACAATGAATCAAAAATTTGATCCAACATGCCTTGCGAGGGAAATTGAAAGAGTGTGGAACTAAGAGGAGAAGGTAGAGTCAAAAGAACAAATTGAGGGGGAACTAAAAAAAATGGCATAGATGTACTTATAGAAAGAACTATAGAGAATGTCACCTATGAAAATGTTGGTTGAGAAGTCTCAGCCATAAGAACTTTTGACTACGTGGATTCAGGCTATAACGACTACTAAACTAGAGGTTGTGAAACCACTTATTGAAATGGTGCCTCACTTCTAACTATGTTTTATTGCATCTCTATTTTAATAATTTTATTAGAACTTGCCTCTTTGTCTTTTATTTTACCTTTAATCACAAACATGAACTTTGGTTTTTGAGTGGATGTAGAGGCTTCTTCCTTATTTTTCATCCTCAATTCCTCTCATTTCCATATATTATCTTCATCATATTATTTTTTGACCCTATATTTAAATTTTTTAATTAAGTCTCCTTATATCTTCAATATGATTGGTAGTGAGATGGCTATAATTAAGTCCCCTTATATCTTCTATAGTCTTGCATTCAACCCAGATGACCACAACCTTGTGCTCATGGGCATAATTTCCTTTCAAATTTTCCTTCATCATTTGATAATAAAAATATTTCCTACCCATATACTTTTCAAGGGTGATCCATTGAATCTTAGTTTCAATTGTCTTAGCTCTGAGAGTAGTTGATACAATGTATCGACCAATGCTTATGAGAAATTTGAATCCAATTTTATGTGCATCTAAATAATTGTTGTGCATAGTCATCATTTGTCTAAACATATCCATCAAAACTAATTTATCACTTGGATACCTTGGTAGCATGTATGGTCATTTATTGAATCCTCCCACCCTGATGTAAGTAAAAGTTGGGAACTAAAGGAAGATAAAACCAATCTTATTCATTATTTCCCAAACTTGATCTGAAACTCTTTTCTTTTCCAGTTCCTATTCAAAAATAAAAATTAACTTAAAAAATAAATCATCATTAACTCTTCTAAAATATTTAATACTTTCTTTGAGAGTTAGTTATGGCTAGTACTCATGAATAGGAGCCTTCTTCCTCTTGCCAATAGTGGTCAGTCCTGGAAAGGTCTTCATACAGGATGCAACATACACTAGGTAAGAAGTCATATAAAACTTGAGGGAATAATTTACTTTAGAAATTTGGTGGCATATAACATCATTGATCTGACTTCCCTAATACATTTTATATTTATCTTTCTTAATGATGAAGATACCATGGTACATCCATTCTTAAAATATATTTGATGTGGGGAGATATTTGACCCTACTTAGGAGAGTTATTAAATATCCTATCTCATCCATGAATTCACTTTGGTATATATTTTTAATCCATATTGAAATTGGGTTCCTTGGTGTCTTCATCCAATGTGTATTGATGTACATTTTGTATTTTTTAGAATTCCTATCATAATATTCCTGGGCTGAGCTCATTTTAATACAAAACAATTCTTCAATGTATAAGAGATGGAAAATTTTGTCAAAGTACTTAACATCCAGATGAATAACTATTTTCCCATTAACATCCTTGACTGACTTAGTTTCTTTGTCAAAATAGGCAACAACCACTAGGACAAACTCTAGATCTAGAGTTGATATAGGAAATGTAGCTACTAGGTGTATTTCACTATTTATAACAAGATGCATATGTGGATCAATATGATCCCTGCTTAACCTTTTTAGGAACTCAACCATGTCAACATGACCAATCTCTATATCTCTAATTTGATCTACATTAGAGTCCATTGTAGATGTAAAAAACACACCCTAAAACTTATACTTCATTATTAGTTTAGCTAGGGAACATTCTAACATTGATTTAGTATTTGTAAAATATATTTTGATTTCCTAGAGTTAGCATTTTCCATCATTTTTGGAAAAAATTTAAGCGCTGAGAAAATTTGCACTTCTACATGGGATATAGAATGAAGTGTAGTCTAGTGAAAATTATCTGAACTACACATTGAGTTGAAATAAATTTATGATGTACTGGAGACGTTCTTATGTATTTTCCATTACATTTTCTTGTGTAATTGATTAAATTACGATGTGAATTTATATAAATCAAAAGGTGTCAAGAAACTTATTTTAAAGTCTTTAAGCTACAATATCATTACTAGGTTTATGTTTATTATTGGGAAACAAGATGAAGACTTTGGGCTACACTTTTTTCCATTACTTTATGATATATTTTATAGTATATTTCTTTTTATTCTTTTGGATAAATAACTTGAATATCAATTATTATTACTCCAACAAGTAATTCCATATTTCCATACTACATTGTAAGAAATAAAAGTCTACATAAGCATTAGATTGCAAGTGTACATCAATTTTAAAAAAAGAGAATTAGATGATATGAAAATGCCTAATTTGATAAGAATAGTGTAAATAAGTGTAAATAGTTACTTATTTTTTTAGTTATAAATAATAAGGGAGTCTCCCCTTACTTGAGGAGAGATTCTATCTCATCACACTATGGCTGAAATAACCATTTTGTGACCTTTCTATCAGTAACAAAATATTCACCCAACAAGTTTGATGGTTTGTATCATCTCATCTTACATTGATATCCTTACTTTACTTCTCCTGTTAGCTCAGATTGAGATCAAGTTTGGATCCTTTATCTCTACTTATAAATTTGGGTCCATCTACTTTATCAACTTTCATCAAACATCCCAACTCATCTCCTTTCCTATTGGATATCAAAACAACCTTGGATTATTAACATCTTTTAAATTTATTTTTCTCCATTAGATCTTGAAATCTAACTAAAATCAGACCATAGATATTTTGGGACCCAATACCATGAGCTCAATCTCTCATTGGTCCTTGAGATTCATTGACCATGTGACTGGCTTCCAAGTTCCCACTAGCTTAACACTTATTAGCCACATGCTCCTCCTCAGGTTGGATTTGGATCCAAACAGTCACTTTATGGGTCTTAAAAATGATGTTCACATAAAGATCTACCATTTTTTAACCAACATTACAATTTTATATCTTGAAACACAAATATCATAGGGGAACTAAATTTGTAGAAAATGGACTTAGGGCTAAAAGGAACAAACCCTTTTGGTCTACTAGCCATTTGAGCTTCTAACATGCTTATGTCAAATGTTGAAGTTGAGTAGTTCATGTGATCTTGTATAACATCTTGATGATGGTTTGGCATAAAATGACTAAGTATGGAAAATTAAAACATTTTGCATTTGGATCCAACCTTGCCCATGTATATATTTCATTATGCTATAGTACATGAGACAAAACTTTGTGCATATGAAATAGAATCCAAAATGAATACACCCATATAATTGATTCTCCTTAACTTTGCCACACATTTGATATCTAATGGCATTAAATTTTCCACTTTAACTTTACTAAAAATGTAGAAAAATGTTTTAATAAGTTGTAGATGGTGAGTGGACCAGGTTTATATCTTGAGATTTCATGTTTATTCAGAGCACTCCATAGGGTCTCTACAACTTTAGACCAGTATCTAGAATTGACAATTTATATTTCAAGTGAACCAAAAGTGATTTTAAATTTTATGAGCCTCATGGTCTCTCTATTCTACTCATTCCATTTAAATATTGTTTAACCATTTTATCATTTGATCAATTAGGAACTCTACCTCTTTCTCTACATTATGACCATTAGAAAATGAGCACATGCTTAGTATGTGGGCCAAAAACGGTCAATAATAACTATGTTATTAAAATATTTGATGTAATTTGGGTTGATTTATATCTAAATCACATCCTATACAATTAAAATTAGGTTCACACATGGTTTAGTTAGCCCCAAATAACACCATCCACTAATAATTAGGTTTAAGGAGTTTATATTAGCATTAATTACCTCTATGATTACATTTATGATATAATTGGGACTGATTGAGCTCATTGTAATTAAGTTGAAGGGGCTCAAATTTACCCAATTTTCCTTCATGATTGAATTGGTGGACTATTTGGTTTAGGGTGTTATGACATTTGGGTTGATTTACTCCTAATTTACATCCTATATAGCTAAAATTAAGTTTATGGGGTTCAATTTTGTCCAAATTTCATAATTGATTGTAGTAATTGACTATTTGGTTTAATATGTTAGGAAATATGAGCTAATTTAGATATAAATCATATCCTATACTCATAGTTAAATTCAAGGGGTTTAGATTGGCCCTAATTACCTTTGTATTTACATTTTTGATAAAATTAGGGTTAGTTAAACCATTTGTTACATCATATATAATTAATTGAGCCATAAATTAGGTTCATGAGGCTTAATTTATCCCAAATAAAATCTAACTTAGCCTCAAATATCATTTTTTAATCACAATTAGGTTTAAAGGGCTCATATTGACCCTAATTGTTGGAATAATGCATATTTAAGCTTACCTAGGGTTAATAGGGTAAGTTATTTATTACCGAGGGTAAAATTTATTTACCTCAGTTAATTTATTTTATTGTTGAGAATTTCTCAACAATATATTTGTTCGTAGTATGAGAAAATAAATAGTTTGTTTTCTCTATTTTGTAATTATTACAAATAGTTTGTTAACATGAAACAAACTATTTGTATTATAAATACTTTGCATTATATGAGAAATTAACGAGAGATTATTTAGAATATACAAAGAAATTTGTGGATTATCACCTATTTTTTAGGTGTGATAAATTTATTTATTCTCTGGAAATATTTGCAGGTTATTTGTTGTGGGTTCTCTCTCCTGGATTGATCCTGTGGATCCTGTGTATCTCCTGCTCATTCCTTCATGGTATCAGAGCTTGGAGTTCCAGTTGAAGATCCTCTTCCCTGAAATTTTTCATCTTTTAACACATTCAAAAATATTATTTTATTGATGTGTTACAGATATTTTTAATTCTCTCAAATTCTGGTTCTTATTTACAAGTTTTTTTTGGAAAATTTTGTACTTTATGCTCATTAAATGGCCGTACAGATTTCAAAAATCAGATTTTTTTTCATGAAAACGTAAGAAATAAAGTCAGGAATCCATTTCAATTTTAATTTTCACATTTGGATCACGACGTACAGCTCTTTCATTCAAAAACTTGCAGACTGGTCCCTGTTGGCAGACTGTTGGCAGATTGCAGTACCTGTCCGTTTTTCTGATGTGTCAGATCGTACGGTTGAATTTTTTCAAATCTGAGACCTGTTAATGAAATCTGACTCTTATATATTTCTATCCATATAAATTTTGACGAATTTTTATCAGGCCGTACAACGTTTTGGAAGCCAACAACAGGAAATTAAAAACTGTTTTTTTGCCTGCTGTATAGCCGTAAGGATTTCTCATTTTTGAATGCCTTATTATATATAAAATAAAAATATGAGAATTTCATATGATATAATACTTCCAAATATTTAATTTCATGCTGAGAAGGACGGATTTGGAGCAGGCTGTACAGTCTTTTTTGGCAGATCAAGTGGAGCCATTCTGCATTGCTGAAAGGTGTTTTTTCCTTGGCTATTTTTCTCAAATATTTCCCTGACCACCACGCCTTGCTGGAAAAAGAGTTTATTTTTGATAAAGCCAAAGATTATTAAGCTGATATCTCACATGTGAGAGTCATTTTTGGCCTTTTTTTAATTAATTATTTTATTTTTTAGTGGTTTAAATGCAAGTCTCTAGCTTTGTAAGTTCAAATTTGACTTTGCTAAAGCGGCTAGAGATATTTTGTTAAAAATTTGTAGGGAGGAGGTCTTGGGGTCAAATACCCATACATTTTTTTTTACATAAAAGCCATTTTTTAATTTTTTATAAGTCAAGGCTAAATTCTTTTTTCGTCGGGAGACGTTAAATTGTAATGGGAGGGTTGTTTTTTGAGGAAAAACAAATGTCTAGATTGTTCTTGTCAACTTCATCATCTTCCTCGGGAATGGAATCTCGATTGTTTGAACCTCTAAATTATACAAATTACCATGTTTGGAAGCCAAAAATGCAACAAATCCTTCAATCAAAGGGCTTATGGAGAATTTTTTCTGAAATGACACCTGCAGCATTCACCACTGAAAAAGACAAATATGCATATGGATGTAAGCAGGATGAGGCTCTTGGATTGATTTGCCTCAACGTCTCAGATAATCTTCAATTTCACATTGCAGATGCTACTACACCAAAAGAGGTATGGGAAAATTTTAAAAACCTATTTGGCAAAGTTAATGAGTTTAAAATTTTGCAATTAGATGCAGAATTGAGTACTCTCTCTCCATCAGATTTCCCTTCAATAGATGAATTCTTGGCAAAATTCAAATTTATAAAGTCACAGTTGAAAGCTGGTGACAAGGATAAAAGTGATCAGGAGTGCATTTTCATGATTTTTTCAAATTTGAAAGGACCATATAGTGTTTTTTCCTCTGCTTTTTATACTATGATGGATACATTAGGTGATGAATTCAAATGGCCTTCCTTTGAAGTTTTTTGTGAAAGATTGACTAGGGAGCAAACAAAATTAATGGCCTTAGATGCTCTACCTAGTCGTAGTCATGCTCTAGTTGCTAATTCTTCTAAAGGAAAACCTTCACCTAAGTCTAAAAAGCAAGCACCTTCAAATAACCCTCCAGAGTCCACCACCCAATCACCTCATCATTCTAAATCTACTAAGACCAAAAAGTCCTTTAAGCAAAAGAAGAAAACATTTGGTCCATGTAATTTTTGTGGTGGTCCTAATCATGATGAAAGTAGATGTTTTAAGAAGATGGAAGCATTAGAGGCAGCGGTTAGACAACACAAAATTTCTATTCCGTCTCCATCTCCTTCTACTTCTACAGGAAAAGGGAAAGCACTTTCAGCTAGGGCTATATCTTCATGTCAGGATCAGTGGATTTTTGACTCAGGTGCTTCTCACCATCTCACACATTCTAAGGATATATTGTCTTCCCTTATAGATTGTAGTACATCACATATTTTTATGGGTAACTCCTCACAGATTGAAGTCTTGGGATCATGTACTGTTGATAAACAAGATGGATGTTTTAACAATGTATTACTTGTACCCCAAATCTCTTCTAATCTTCTCTCTGTATATCAAATATGTAATTCTGGTACTAGTAAAACTATGGAGTTTACTTCACATGATGTTGTAATAAGAGAATGTAATGATCCTAGTGAGATAGTTGCTATAGGTATAGCAGACCATACTGCAAGACTCTATACTTTTGATAAGTTTGAGTCTTTTATGTCTTCTAGTTCTTCACTTATAACACATGGTAATAATCTCAGCAAATTGTGGCATGAGATATTAGGACATTTGAGTTATGGATATATGCAACAAATGAGTACAAAACATCTTGTAAAAGGCCTTCCTAAGGTCTCTTGTATTGATGGGGTGTGTCCTGGTTGTCTAGTTCGTAAACAGCACCAGGATCCATTTCTAGTTGGTAAGGCCACACGTGCAAATGCACCCTTAGAGTTGGTTCATAGTGATTTGATGACTTTTCCAACTCATTCTTTTTTAGGGGCTAAATATGCACTCACATTCATTGATGATTTCACTCGTAAAACTTTTCTCAAGTTGAAAAGTGAAGTTTTTGAGACTTTTAAGGCCTTCAAAGCCTTTGTTGAAAAACAATCATCTCTTCCTCTTAAGAATATACGCACTGACAATGGGGGGAATATGACAGTAATGCTTTCTATGATTTTTGTATTGAGCATGGGATACAACATCAATTCACTGTACCACACACTCCTCAACAAAATGGTGTAGCAGAGAGGAAGAATCGAACATTGAAAGAGATGGCTAATTGTATGATTCACTCTAAAAATTTGGGTCCACAATATTGGGCTGAAGTTGTAAATTGTGCAAACTACATTCAAAACCGTATGCCTCATAAAGCTGTGCAAAATATGACACCAGAAGAAGCTTGGTCTGGGATCAAGCCTGATATTTCAGATTTTCACATCTTTGGGAGTCAAGCATGGGCATTCATTCTTGATGACAAACGTAAAGCATTGGAGAAGAAAATCCAACCACTCATTTTTGTTGGTTATTGTGAAGATGTAAAAGCCTACCATCTTTTTGATCCTGTCACACATGATGTGTTGTTTCGACAGGATGTTCAGGTTGATGAGCTACCCACTCCACATGAGTGTACATCTAGTTCTTCTTCTTCCCCTCCTTTTTCTACTAAGGATAGTGAGGATTTGATTTCTATTGTTGATGATGATGATGTCACACTTATTCAGCCACCATAGCCATCTTCTTCACCACCTTTGCCTAAATGGGCAAAGAGCACTCTACATGCAGCTGGTTCTTTTGTTGGTGATCCATCTAATTCTTGTCTCACTCGCTCACAGACATCTGGTGTTGCTCTTTTGGGACAAGCTTGTATAGATGATCCAGTGTTATTTTCTGAGGCTATTCATATACCTAAGTGGGATGTTGCTATGTATGATGAGTATTCTTCATTAATGAAGAATGATACTTGGGATCTTGTCCCTCTTCCTAAGGGAAGAAAACTTGTAAAATGTAAATGGGTCTATAGGACCAAATATGTTGTAGATGGATCAGTAGATAAGTACAAAGCTAGATTAGTAGCTAAGGGTTTTTCACAGGTTGAAGGGGTTGATTACTCTAAGACCTTTGCCCCTGTAACTAAGATGGATTCTATTTGGCTTGTACTCTCTCTTGCTGCTTCACATTCTTGGTCTGTTTTTCAGATGGATGTGAAGAGTGCTTTCTTACATGGTGATCTCCATGAGGAGATCTATATGGAGCAGCCTCCAAGATTTGTGCAGGACTCATCCTTGGTTTGTAGACTCCATCATTCTCTTCATGGCCTCAAACAAGCTCCTAGAGCTTGGTATGAGAAGATGGATAGTTTTCTTTTGAGTTCTAGTTTTATTTGTTGTGAGTCAGATCACAATGTATACATCCTGAAGCAAGGTGAGGAGCTTGTCATTTTGGTTTTGTATGTTGATGATCTCATCCTCACTGGCAGTTCAGATTCCTTGATACATGACATCAAGGACAAGTTGGCAGATAGGTTTGATATGACAGATCTGGGACTTCTACATTATTTTCTTGGTCTTCAAGTTTTTCAATCTTCTGAGGGCATTTCTATTGGACAGCAAAAGTATGCGATAGATCTTCTTCATCGATTTGGCATGACTGATTGTAAGCCCACACCCACTCCATATTAGTTAGGTATTGTGTTGTCTGCCACTTGTATGACTCCTCTTGTTGATTCCACTTTGTATAGGCAACTTGTAGGTAGTCTTTTATACCTGACTCATACCCATCCTGACATCACATTTGCTGTGAACCTTGTCTCTTAGTTCTCACATGAGCCTCATGAGAGTCATTGGCAAGCAACCAAGCATATTTTGTGCTACATTCGAGGCACCACTCACTTTGGTATACATTACACACCACAGAGTTCTACACAGCTTGTTAGATACACTGACTCTGATTGGGCTGGTGATGTTGACACTCGCAAGTCCACTTGTGGATTTGCTTTCACACTTGGTTTAGGTCCAGTTGCTTGGGCATGCAAAAAGTAGACTGTTATTGCATTATCCTCTACTGAGGCCGAGTATCGAGGTGATGTCAAAGCTAGTCAGGAGATACTTTGGCTTTGACAGTTGCTTGGAGAGTTTGGCTTCACACAGTAGGGTCCTACTACTCTTTGGTGTGATAACCAAAGTGTGATTGCTATTTCATGCAATCCTATTGAGCATCAGCGGACAAAACACATTGAGATTCACATGCACTTCATTCGACATCTTATTCAGGATGGAGTTCTTTCTTTGGAGTTTGTGCCTACAACTGAGCAGATTGCAGACATCTTCACTAAACCTTTGGCTTCTCCTCATTATCTTCAGTTGCAAGCGATGCTTAGGGTGAAGGAAGTTGTCCTTGGGGGGGATTTCCCATGAAGTCCTTCCTTCCTTTATTTTTCATATATTTTGATTGGTTTGTACATGGGTACCTTATCAGGCCTAGTAGCCGGGACCCATCCTTGTTTGTCATTCTCCCTATGTTTTGCTTAAGGGAGGGTGTTAGAATAATGCATATTTAAGCTTACCTAGGGTTAATAGGGTAAGTTATTTATTACCGAGGGTAAAATTTATTTACCTCAGTTAATTTATTTTATTGTTGAGAATTTCTCAACAATATATTTGTTCATAGTATGAGAAAACAAATAGTTTGTTTTCTCTATTTTGTAATTATTACAAATAGTTTGTTAACATGAAACAAACTATTTATATTATAAATACTTTGCATTATATGAGAAATTAATGAGAGATTATTGAGAATATACAGAGAAATTTGTGGATTATCACCTATTTTTTAGGTGTGACAAATTTATTTATTCTCTGGAAATATTTGCAGGTTATTTGTTGTGGGTTCTCTCTCCTAGATTGATCCTGTTGATCCTATGTATCTCCTGCTTATTCCTTCACTAATTGCCTCCATAATTGAACTAATTAACTATTTCATTCATTATATGATGACATTTGATTTTATTGATCCCCAAACCACATCCTATACATGTCAAAAGTAAATCTATCATTAAACTAAATGATTCTTTACCTCATTCTTTGATGAAATTAAAGTTGATTAAGCTATAAATCACATTTTATAGTCATAATTAGGATAAAGGGGCTCAAATTAGTCCTAATAACCTTTGAATTGAACCAATTCACTATTTGTTTAATTTTATTATGATGTTAGGGTTATGATCCCCAAATTATATCCTTTATAGTCAAAATTAGGTTTATGAGGTTCAATTTCTATCTAATTTCATCAATAACTACACCAATTCACTCATTCACTCAATATGTTAGGAAATATAAGCTAATTTAGCCATAAATCACAGCCTATAGTCATATTTATGTTCAAGGGGTTTAAATTATCCCAAATTTCATCCACCATTGAAATAATTGACTCTTTCATTCATTCTATAATGAAATTGGGCCTATTTGAACCCTAAATAATACTTTATATAGTTGAGATTACATTTTCATGTTCAAACTCCCTAAAATTACATCACTATATCCATTATGTCCTTTATGTGGTGTTGTGTATATTGACACACTTGACTTCAAAATAAAAATAAAAATTTATAAATGTGAATATATAGATACATAAAAATAAACATGTATACGTAGATACATTTTGTTTTTTGTACTATGTCAAAGTAACATGTACATGTTATAACATGTATGCGCTATGGTATGTGTAATTAAAAAACATTCCTTATGGCTTAGAAATGGATTTAATTTCCAAGCCTAAGGCTTGGACCTACAAACACATATTCAAATTAGATTTTTTTTATAGAAAATAAGAAAATGCAATTTCCATCATCAAAAATGATATGAATTTGAGTGAGACATTTCATAAAATTATTACTATGAAGTTAAACACATCCTCATCTTTTCAAATATATGTTTCTTTTAAATTGTTGGACTATTTTAAGGTTTTCATCAATGTTGGTTTCTAACTATGGCTTATTTAGGCCATTATATTCTACAAACATACATGCCTATATATGTTTATGTATTTTTCTCTTTGATCCAAATGCAAAAAAAATTATATGGTCATAAATTAGTCCAAATTATATACACATTAAAAAAAGACTATTGTTTTTTCATTTTTTGAGGTAATTAGGGGGTTATATGGCCGACTATCCATTTTTTTTGTTAGTTTTCAGGATCTATTTACCTATAAAATTAATAAAAAAAATATTCATTAATTTAAAAAAAAAAAAAAGGTCATAAACTAGATGATAATATCTAAATTTAACCAGAGGGTTTCAAACAATACTAATGATGCTAAGCCAATGAGATGTGGGTAAGTTGGTTAAGTGTCTTGATTGTTTCAAGCACCACTTAGGTTAAAATTTATAGAAAGGCATATGAGGTTGGTTGTATTCTTAGGTCCATTAATGGCCATTGGTTATCATCAAGACTAATGGTATTCATTATTGGTAATAGTTGGTAGTATTTAATATACATATAATATTTAGGTGGTGAATAAATTTCATGGAGATTCAAGCCCTAATTGTGTCCCAAAGTAGTTTACACTCTAGTCAAAACCCACCATTAATTTAAAAAACTAAAGGATGCTAAAAATGAGGAATCACATGACCAACTATCTACCTTATTTTTCTAAAAAATAGAATTTACTCTTCAAATTTTAGATGTTTAACCTACTTATACTTAAACATTTTCTCAAGAAACTAAACTTGAAATGCTACAATTCATGTTCTTATACTATCTTCAAATTTTGAGTGTAGTCATCTCAAATAATCTACAAAATTTGATATTTCTCAATTAAAAGAAAAACACTTCAAATTTTTGCACTAAACTGATTCTAAACTAATATTCCTCTATTTCTATACCTTTAAGTAGTTATGATACTTTATATTCCTCTTATTCATTATAAATAAACTAAACTCACTATTAGATTGATCCACACATCTAGTTTAGTTGTATTTACTTCTCAAAAAATGTTAATTCAATACAATCTTGCTCACCATTAGTGTTTGAAGTTATCTATTTTTTCCTCCTACCAAAAAATGGCTAATTACTCAAATTAAAATTCACCTAACATGTCATATTTCATGTTTTGCAAGTTCTATTTGAGGAATTTCCCAAAAGACCATTTATAAATGATTTAACTTTCAAGAGATTTATGGAATTTATTATCCTAGGTTTTTGAAGGGTTAGAACATAAATCAAGGAATAAATATACAATAAATACAACCACTAATTTGTAAAACAATTAACCTACTTTGATTATTCTTAAAATAACATTGAACTACACAAGTATGTACTTATATGGAAACTTATTGAGATTAATGAACTAGATGACGGAAGCTAGTATAAAAGTTTTTTTAGGGTGTCATAAATTGGAATCTAGACTCAACTCCTCTCAAACAATAGCATGGTCCTATAAATAGTAGTTCACTATGTAAGTGTCCTTAGGGCCATGATAGTGTCCCTTGTAGGTAGGTATTGTGAGTTTTTAGGAGGACCTTTTCCTATGTCTGATATGCTTCTTCCTATACAAGTGAGCCTTAATCCATTATCTGTGACCTATTTTTGATTGATTTAGAATGCAAAACCCTATACTTCTATGTTGATAGGGTATTTGAGAAGCACAAGTAGAAAAATTATATTGTTAGGTGGATAGGCTAGAGCTGACCTCAACACCTCATTGTGTTGATATTTACCTACGAACTAATAACTCAAGAAGGAATCAATCTTGATGTATTTCTATAACCTATGTGTTTGGTTCAAGTGCAAGTGAAATCTAGTATAAGTTCCAACTTGAGTGTTTTGAGTGTTATTGAGACTATAAATTTGAGTAATCTAAGCCTATAAATGTTCTAAATGGATATATCCATAATTATGGTAGGATAAGGATTAATGGAATTGATTTACATAAGTATTTTTGAGTTTGTTAGCAAGTATTTACATTTGATTTCCATCTTGGGAAAAAATGGACAAAATTAGTGTATATAAATTGATCTGGTGCTTTTCAAGTTATGCAATAGGTTTAGTCCAACTGTAAGGTGTCTTGATAAGTTTAAGTATGTCCATTGGAGGAAAAAATAGCTAAGAGATAGTACCACAGTCCTTTGGTCACTACCACAATGTGTGTAACATCCCCATTAGGATCTACTTATAAATATGTGAACTATTTTTTTATTTTTAACAACATTTTCTTTAACTAGATTATACCATGAGAATCTAATTAGTGATCCATATAAAGTACTATAATTATGATAACTATAAAATAAATATGTGAAATTATTCATCAATAATCACTATCAACATGAAACACATCATAATTGAATATAAAAAGTAATTACAATCTTCTAGCCATGACTAGTACAATCATAAAACCACTACTATCAATGTCCTATAAATAATTACATCTCATCAGGATAATGTTTTAAATAATAAATAAAATATAATTTACAAATATAATATACATGGTTTCATAAATCATAAGTTCTATGAACTCTAGTATCTATGGCAATCTCAAGTGTCATCTCCAAGTAAGTACTACTGTGAGGAGGGAGAGCATTATCCAAGTGATTTCCATACCAACCATAGAGCAATGATCTACCACATATTTTTCCATCAAGGAATGGCCCTCCCTTAATGTATGAGTAGATAGTAATGGTGTGAGAATTTAGAGAGATAGGTTAGTACCTGTCTGTTATATGATTTCTAAAAACATGTAGTATACCATAAATAAATCTGTTCTAACATGATATCGTACAAATTTATAAATAATACACATGAAATTATAATTTATATCTAAAATTAATTGAAAAAAAAGTTTTAAATAGTCTTTGATATTTAGGATTACTTAATTTCAAACACACCACTTGATCGAATTACCTCCATCTGACATTGTGATGCTAGTAAGCTATTGAAGTTTGTCTCACTACTTAGTACCAATAATGCATGATTTTATTAACATAGTATAACCAATATATTCATATATATTACCCCATAATAGTAATAATAAAACATGATAAGTTTAGGAATTATCAAAATGTATACATTTATTCCTTCAAACATATGAATGAATCTCTACAACATTATTTACCACATAAATAATAAGAATATCAAATACAACTTATACTATCTATGTATAATAAATATATAAACTATAAATTTATAATTATTATAAGTAATATACAATTGAAGACACTCTATGACATCCCATAATATCATATTCCATTGTTTTTAAGAATAACTACTCAATATAATCGATTGGTTATAACAATTCCAAGGAACAATGTCTCATAATCTTAATTATGTTTTGTTTGAACATTATCTTTCATTTATACATCTTATTATATTTTAGGATTTGTTCACATATAAATGTGGTTGGTGTACTAATCTCTTAGAGTCTAGGGCTTAGTTTATAATAATCAATATAATTATAGTCACACACCATATAACTCTAATACATGCTACATCGGTATTTACACTTGTTCATGTAAATATAATAAGTTCCATAAAAATGTAATATATATGGATTCATTATAAATTTAATGTAATCATAGTGTAAATAATTAATACCTCTCATGAATGATAACATTTACTTTTATATTACCTTATATCTTATCAAGTATCAAGTATTTAGATAGGATATGTTATATTGTTATATATATTATACAATTAAGTATATCTTGTGCACTTATTTAAATGCCACACTAAGGATAATTGGTATATTTTAAGATATCAACATATTTGGTAAAAGGTCAAAGTTTTATATATCTATTAGATTATAAATCCTTAATAGATATATAGATTATATTCATTTATTAATATCGACCCTTTTTCACACATATATAAGTCATTGTCTATTAACAAACTATATATCAGGGCTATACATTTATCATCTGTATTAACAAACAATATAAACATTATTATTCACGAAGAATACCCAAATGTTAAGGAACTATAATACATACAGCCATGCAATGTATTAAATTTATACATTCCAATACACAAAACTTCCCGGTACAATCTTACTATAAAATTCTTTTATTATAGAGAATAACTAGTGATTTAAACCATAATAAAAGGACATTTTAGTCCATAAAATTATATGTAATCATAATATTATAAGCATTCATATTATTTTATGTGATTTATTCAAACAACTAGAAAGGTTTATAATTAGATCAGTCATAATATATTCTAGTTTATAATTCAAAGAGGTAGAAGGTTATCTAATAGATCACCCTATGTCTTCTTTGCAAACTCTATAAACCAATATGTTATTCACCTAAACTAGGTAGCTGAGTTAAATTATATACACTTTATATATTACCAGATCACTTTGGCATATATATGTTGCTAATAATGGAATTATTATTTAGTGAGTAATCATATCAACTACTATGTTAATATTATTACAAATATATAACCTTGCATTTCATATGTACGTAGGGATAATGTAAATCATATATACTCAGATATATTTATTAATTCCTCTATATTACTATGATACAATTCATTGCATGTATAATTATGATTAAGGAATTCATTTTAGAGAATATAATGAAACACATGAATAACTATGATAATTCTATAATTCACTGCATGTATAATAAGTTTCACAAGTTTATTGATTACTAAGATTGTAACTATTATACATATATTTTCAATGCACATAATATATTTTATTTACTTTATTGTAATTACCTTTTTAAATTTGTTGTGTAATTTACCTGCTTACTCTCATATCACCATATAATTCCTAATTCAATATTTTGAAATATCTATATAGTCTTATTCATTGTCATCAAACCTATAATATACACTTTATAGTTTCACTATGATAATGAATTATTACAAGTTTGTAATAAAGGATTATTGTAATATGTTTATATAGTAATATTATGAGTCAAAGGAATATTAATATTACAATGAATTTGAGAGTATTACATCGTATTATATATCAGGCCCATATAAGTGTGGTTATATAAGAGTATTACAAAATTTTAAATCATATAAAAATGGTTCAACAATGACAAATAAATAGATAGGTTGCTATGATTCTAAGAAATACAAACTAAACAATATTTCGGTTACAATAAAATTTCAAAATTCTAGATTAACACCTACCTCAAACAACTTCTTGTCATATGATAAATCTTCCTTTCAGCTAGGCTCCTTCATTTCCTTCTATTTTATGACATCTTCCCTTATTCTCTTCTCCTCCATACTACCTTCTTCTCCTATATGTTTCGCCTCACTTTCTTTGTCAGGATATATTTTTCTTTTTTTATTGTTTATTTCCTTATGAGAGGTGCCGTTTTCTTTAAATATTATTTATCTTTTTTTTAATATCTCTCTCTTTTGTTTTATTTTATTTTATCCATTATTTTTTATCCTTTTGTTTTATGTATTTTTAATTCTATTTTCATAAGTTTTCTTTAAAACTTTTAAATCTCCCCCTTTTTATTATATTTATAAATTTTCATAGATAAATAATTACTAACATAATATAATTCAAAGTGTAATTATAACCATAATTACTTTATTTCATTTTATAATTCATTTTATTCTATGCCATTAATGATCTTAGAGATAATAATATAATCTTGCTACTAATGTAAGTCATTAACATTATAACCAAAATATATATTACGAAATAAATCATATGATGTTTATTACACACATGAGGTTAATTCGACACAAGAAATAAATTAAGCTAACACATAATTAACCATGAATAAACACTACTTAAATGCAAGTAACATCAAAACACACTATTATAACCATTCCATTATTCATCTAACATGTACTAACTCATGTGGTGTGTGCAGGGTTCTAGGCATTCCTCTATTGTCCTCTAATATCTCCATCTACATTGCCTTCTCTAATGATGCTCCCCCTCCATCATGCTCTGAGGGATGAGATTATCTTGCATCAAACTCACAACAAGAAAGTAGTTAGTCCATAACACTATGACATATATACATCATAAAATATAGCTGAAATAATAACTTGTCATGATCATAATGTAAAAATATATACTAAAACTAAATCATATCAATGTAATAATGTAACCAAAATAATATTAAATTGTCCCATAATAACATATAACTCATAGTTTAGACAAATAATAAACAAATCAAATTGTTATGTATAAATATCCATAGATAATTAAGTAAATTTGTTTAACAAAGAATCAAGATGTAACATCCTTCCTCCCTAAAGCTAGTCATCATCCTAGATTACTCTTATTCAAACATAAGTTCTCAATTAAAAATACTGTTCAATAGAAAATAAGATAGTATAATATCAAATCAAGTAAATAAATGTGGAAATCACCTATAGAACTCATCATAGTCCTCCTAAGTAGCACTATCCTTAGAGTATTAGTTACACAGGACCTTATACTATGACATCTCTCTATTACACAAATGAAGTTTGCAATCATCAATTACTTTGACTAGTTCTACCATAACCACCCCAGGATCTAGAACATGCAAATCATTTAAATCTAACACATGTGTAGTATCAACTATATACTTTTTAATATAAGAAACATGGAAGACATTATGAAATAGAGCTAGGGTTAGTGTAAATTCAAGCCTATATGTTACAAGATTGACCAATTCTAACACCTTGAAGGGTCCCACATATCTTGGTGATAGTTTTACTGACTTCCCAAATTTAATCAAGTTTTTTTTAAGCTTAACCTTTATGAACAGTTTATCACCTATAGGAAACTTCCTATCTATCCTCTTTAGATCAACATAACTCTTATGACTATTAATGTCCTAGACCAATATTTTCTTGATTAGTCTAACATGATTTTCAATTTTTGAAAGCATCTCAGGTCTAAAGACTACCCTATCTTCCAACTTATCCCAACTGATTGGTGTCTTTCATCATCTTTTATATAGTTCCTAAAATGGTGCTATCTTCAAAGCTAGTTGGTATGAGTTATTGTAAGAAAACTCAACCAATAAAAGATAATATTCTCACTTTTATTTCTAATCCATAAAATATATATGAAGAATGTCCTCTAATACCTGATTAACTCACTTAGTCTAACCATAAATCTCTAAATGATATGTAATTTTGAAGTTTAGTTATGTACTCAAATTTGAATTCAAAGTTACCCAAAATATAAGTCATCTTTAGAACATGATCTGAAATGATCTTCTCTAGAAATACATGAAACCTATATACTTATTGTACAAACCTCTTTACATTATTAGGTGCATCATTTATCAAATTTCATGGTATAAAATGAGCCACCTTGGTTAGTTTGTCAACTACTACCTATATACAAATTATATATATATATATATATATATATATATATATATATATATATATTTCAATTACTAATACTCTTTATCTTATAAGAACCCATCAAGTCTCAATATCTCTAAGTGCATGCCTTAAGAGGTATATTGAGAAAGGATTGGGCATAATATTGGTGATTCATAGGATTTTTATCCCTTTTTCCATTTGTTATCTACATACGTGTCTCCTAAAAACCATTCCCCTAATATTTTTCTTCTCTCTTGTACACTCCTTTAGTCATTTTTCACTTTCATTACCCCTTTTCCTAACCTAAAACCCCTTTTGATAGTTTACATGACTAGGTTGACTAGGTTGACCTTGTACTTTTATTGGTGAAACTCATTTAGGATCTCGATTGGCTCTTGGCTAACCTAGCCCATGACCTAGTGAGTTTTTATAAATAATGATACTAGATCAACTGGGTCAACCTTGTTGGCTAAAATTTTTAGAAGGTCTTAGGGTTAAATATTCTTATATATACAAGATTATTTTTCCATTATTTAGAGAATATAATAAGAATTAAGAGCTATTATACATCTACTTATCCACCATTTTACTTGAGGAAAAAGCTTAGAGTTCCATACTTAATTTGGAGATACAAATCTTCTCTTATGGATAAGTATTCTATATGCATTGATAGGTTGTGTATACTAAATATAAATTATCCTTTTCATCCTTACATACCACAATAACCTCTTGTGAAACACCTTAGCCAAAGGAAATATTGATGCTCAACAGATTTGTCTTCAAAGGTATGTATTCATAATTTTCCTCCTCCTTTGTAAGAGTATATAGATATGTATTTGTACTTATCTTACATGAATTAGGATTCCATATACATTTATGTGAGTATATGTCTTATATGTATGTTTAATTATGTTTTTTATTACCCCCACATTGTGCCACAAGCTTTGGCAAACACTAGATTAGATTTTTTTTCTCTACTTGTTATTAATATAGTAAATATGAAAACATAAGAATTAATTAGGGTTATTACATGGTTTTTATTAAATAGAGGATTTTTAACCCTTCCTATTGATATTATTGTGATAATATATCCCCTAATTAGGTCTAGCAGATCCACATATTAGTCAAGTTCTGATTATCTAATGTATCCCCAATCAGAAGTGGAAATAGGATCTATCTTATCTGAACTAGGATTAATTTATAGATCTGATAAATTTATGATTTCATACATTCTAGTGAAATCAACATGAATCTAACCCTTACAAGTTTTATTTCAAATTTTTCATTTTGATTATATCATTTTTTACTTTTCTATATTTGTGATACTAGGTCAACCAGGCTAGTATAGTTTTTAACTTTTGTACATAATTTTAACACAGTCACATCAAAAGTCACTATATTATTTTTGTGTAGGTATTTATCACATATACTTTAATATATTAAATAGGTTGACATAATAATATTACTCACTTCAAATAAAAAAACTAGGTTGAACAAGTCAACATAGTATTCTAGACAGCTTCTAGATAAAAAACTAGGTCGATCAGGCTGATATAGCCATCTTAACAAGTTTTAACAAATAGGGAATTTTAGAACTATGTCAACCTAATTGAAATCATTGGTAGATAATGTAATAAAAATTTAAGTAAATTCAATATAAATCTTATAATACTCAACATCTTCTAACCCACCAAAGGTAGAGATGGTACAAACACCTCTAATTTCTGAATAACCTCATAGAAGTATGCTTATGGATCATGATATGTTTGGTCCCTATCACTTTTATAGATACCAAGACCCCTCTATATTAATTATCCATTATATTCATGCAATTATCCTTTATCCTTCTATGAACCTTGCTCCTCCCTTAGTAGATCCTAGTTTAGACTGCATTCCCACTCCTTTTATAGTTGAGGCTCTTCCTATTTTTGATTCTCTTGCTCCTTCCATCGAGCCTTGTTTATTCTCTCTACCAACCCCACCTTCTCTTGGTGATGGTTTTCTCCCTTTACCATAGTTGGCTCCTTTTCTAACCAAATGGGTTGATTACCCTTATTATGACATTCATGAAGTTATTGATCACTAGACTAGAGATTGTTTCCTCTACCAAGCTCACTCAGCTTCTGTTACACCTCCTCTTATGAGTACACCTACCAAGACTACTCATAGTCATATCTATTGATTCCATGACATAGATAAAAATTCATCCAAACATTGTTATGAGTTAAAAAAATATATCATAACCTTATGTCCCATCATTCCTCAACCCTCTGATAAGGCTATACCTCCCTTGAAATAATTACCTGAGTATCTTCCCAAGTACAGAGAGGTATATTGTCTCTATCACTAATGTGACATACATCACACTAAATATTGTTACATATTTTAGAAACATCTTAATGATCACCTCTTAACAATTCTTATACATTATACCATTCCTCCCATAGGTCATTCTCATAAGAAGGCTCCCTTTCTTCCCCCATGGTTCTACCTCTTATGAATCCATCTCCTCTAGTGGTCCCTTCTTCACCTACTATTTCTCTACTTATGAATACCTCACCCATGGACCTTCCCTCATATATAGATACTCATCCACCCATGAGTCCCTCACCTATGGTGGTTTCCCCACTAACACCCTTTCTTATCCCATAGAAACCACTCCCATGCATTCTCTTGAGCATCCCATAAATGATAGCCCTAATTTATATGATACTTCAAGTATTCCTACATTTTTCATTGAGCATATTTGACATGAAGTATTTTCTCAACTTTTGTTGAAGATTAATGAGACATTAGCTTTAGTTCACATTCAAATTAATAGAGACTTATAAAATGTTATGGATAATGTGTGTGGACAAATATATTAGTATCTATAAACATATTCATGGTGTTATTACATTTTCATTTTGATTGGAAATGTGCTCCAACTTTACATTTATCTATTTTATATCATTTGACATTATGCCAATTTTTATATATATCTTACATGGTGAATTAGGTTTCACACTTTATATCACCTATGAATTCATTATTTTCTCTCATGGATTTTTTTATAATTAGATTATTTTCTTATTGATTTCATTTTATTATGACTAACTTTTTATTTTTCATGATTATTTTCTCTCTTATCTCTATACACATAGATAATAATTATTATGACTTGGTTATACATTTATTTCTCCCTTTTATCATTTATTATTTACCATGTGATCAATTAGAAAATAATTAATTTCATTATAATCTCCTTTTACTAGTCCACTTTGAAACTCCCTTTATTCCACTTTATTCCCTTTGATAAACTAAGCATATACATGGTTGAGACTTGAGATAACACATTGGTTCATAGTTAAACGTAAGTGTTCTAGTCAGTCTTTTCTTTGGTTACTTAGCTTCCTTTAGCCTAATCCTCAAGCTCATTCATGTGTATCACTCTATTTCTCTTGATTGGTTATTCCAATTCCATATGGAGGAGGAATATTAAAATATATACAAACATTCAAAATCCAAATCATTTAACAAAAGGCAATGATTTAAAAGGCAACATTCAAAATTATCAAAAGTCAAATCACACTAAAATATGTGATTTTAAGAACATATCCTTTCTCTAATTGAAGATTAAAATCCATAGTTGGCCTCAGAATAGATCTAAGGTCCATTAGTGTGTGGTAGGCTAGTATATTAGAAAATGAGAATAGTAATATTTTAGAGATACTTACTTTCTCATTCAAGTACCCAATCTTCGTAGTAGTCTAGAAACTTTGTAAGGGATTTTGAGGAATAGGAAACACATTGTGGGAAGGTAGGTCCATTTTAATTTTCTTGTTCAAAAATAACTACATGATTTTATCTTAGTAGCAAACTTAGCTACACATCTTTGTGTCTATAGAAAATATGTATCCTCTATATATTGATGGTCACTAGTCACTTAGTGACTTCTCATGTCCTTAGTATGTTTCATTTCTCCTAAGAAATTCTCATAAGATGACTAAATTATGATTCTTACATTTCTTTTTTCACTCCTTACAATCCTAATATCCCCCTTGTTAAATATTGCTTTATTCACTTATCACTCCTCTAGGGATTCCATTTATGAGTTGCATTGTACAACCATGGATAGGATGTGTTCTTCTTCAAAAATTACCAAATTTTCACATTAATATTCCAAACATCCATTATTACTATATTTTCATAAAATTTACACTTCATTGGTGTTCCCTTTGTGAGCTACAGTGTAAGACCATGGAAAAGACTTGGACTTCCTCACAAAATTTTCCAATATCTAAGTGAAACAAAATTACATGTGTTAAATATGAGATAATATGTGATTGATTATGAGTTACACATCACTGAAATGCTTCCCATCTTGATTTAGTATGTTTTATGCTTATTTTATTAATCTTTCATCTTTTCTATTCTTATTTTCTAATTGCATCTAAGAATCCAACTATTTTCTTAAGTTTTTCATACTTCCCAACTTAAATTAGTATGATTAATTTAAGACCATTTTTGTGATTTTTTTTTCTCATTTATACTTTCCAACATTATTAAGTATGATTTATTGAATTAATCAATTTTTTAATACCATTTTTTCTTTAAAAGTGCTTTCAATTTTATTTCCTTATTTTCATACTTCCCAATACGATTTAGTGTGATTTAACTTGTTTTAATTTGATGCCAATCTTTTTCATGGTTTAAAAACAAATTCTTACCCTCTTTTTTATATAACTCTTTGATTTATTGTACTTAGTCATTTTTTTTTCTATTACACATTTCTCAACATGAAATAGTGTGTCGTACATTTGTTTTTAATTAATTATAATTTGCCAAGTCCTTTTTGACAATTTATTTTTAACCATGCATGTGTACTACATAATGATGGAAAATAAAACACAACACATATATTTCCTATAACATATACACCAAAAGTAAAATACATGTGCTATAAATAAATATATCCATTCATCTACAACCATAACCATAATACAAACACATAAGATCAACATATAAATATCAAAATAAGATATCTATATATATTTCATGTGTTTTTGATATAAAATAAAAAAAAACATCATTCCATATCTAAGGTTTGGCCTTATCATGTATATCTCATGGCTTATCCACACTTCCCATATATGCCTTGGATAGTCCCCTAAAAATAGTACATTGTCAATAATATGTTCAAGATCTCAAGCCTAATACCTATCCCTATAGGTTGGTCACTTGGGCCTATACCTATCCTATATGAATAGTGGTAGCCAAATGTGTGGCTCTCTCTTGAGCCAAGGTCTACCATGTGTGTGGCTCTCTCACTACCACCCCTAATGGTGGTTATATCCAATTTATGCACTCCTATAGTCACCTCATAGATTCTACTACTAATCTAAACCAGTGTGTACCATGGGATCATCTAATGTGGTAGGGTTTATGGTATCAGTGCCCCATCTAGAATATCATCAAGTGCTCCCCTCACTAGAGATCCCCATCTAGTCTCCTCCTCATTTTTATGACATGCAAAATTCAAACCAAATAGATATCAGATTACATATCTATCTCATAATCTATCTAAACCACTAGTATTCTTTATCTAGTTATATTAGATATTTTTTTTGCTCGTTTTTGCACTAATCTCTATAGGTTCGCTTAATGTTCCTTGTATTAGATGAATTCACATATCTCGCATCTCCTTCTTTATCTAAAACACTAAGGTAAGTAAAGCTATGTGTTTTTCAATTCTATCCTTTCATTTATCTTATTTAATCCTTACTACATTTTAATTAACATTACCATTATGTGTCATCATGTTTTATTCCCAAAGCACCATCCTGTGTTACACTTACATGGCACATGATGAGCTTTGAGTGGGGCATAGATATACACATAATATTTTCAAGCTTTTATCAATTAATAATGTTCATTATCTTATAGGAACCTATCAAGTCTTAATCTCTCTGATTACATGCCTTAAGGGGTGCACTAGGAAAGGGGTGCTTAGACCATTAGTGAAGGATTATGTTCCCTTTTTCCACTTGTTATCTACACACTTGTCTCCTAAATACCATTCCCCTAAGATTATTCTTCTCTCTTCTACTCTCTTCCAATAATTTTCCACTTTTAGTACCCCTTTTCCTAACCTAAAACCCCTTTTGACAGTTTACATGAGTAGGTCAATTAGGTCGACATTGTACTCTTATTGGTGAAACTCATTTAGGGTCTAGGTAAGCTCTTGGATGACCTAGCCCATGACCTACTGAGTTATTATCAATATTGATACTAGGTTGAATGGCTTGACCCTATCAGTCAAATTTTTTGGAAGGGCTTAGGGTTAAATCTACATATATAATAGGATATTTTTGCCATTATTTAAATAAGAGAATAAGAAGTAAGTCATATTGTGTATCTACTTATCCACCACTCTACTTGAGGAGCAAGCTTAGGGTTCCATAATTTCCTAAGAGATATAAATTATGTCTTATGGATAATTCTTTCAAATGCATTGATAGGTTGTGTATCCTAGATCTGATTTATCCTTGTCATCCTTACATACCCCAACAACCTCTCACAAAACACCTTGGCCAAGGGAGAGATTGAGTCTTAACATGTTCATCTTTGAAGGTAAGTATTCCTAACTTTGTTCTTCCTTTGTAAGAGTAGATAGATATGCATTTTTACTTCTCTTCCATTCATTATGGTTTCATATACATTGAGATGAGTATATGTCTTCTATGCATGTTTTATTTTGTTGTTTATTACCCCTACTTTATACCATAAGCTTTAGTGATCACTATATTATATTTCTTTGCTTTACTTATTATTATATTGAATATGAAAATGTAGGAATTAATTAGGGTTATTGTGTGGTTTTGCTTGACTAGAGGCTTTATAACCCTCCCTAGTGATATTATTGTGATAAGAGATCTCCTAATCAGGTTTCGTGGATCTATATATTGGTCATGTTCCTGATTATCTAATATATCCAAAATTAGAAGTGTAAGATATATCTTCTTCGAACTAGGATTGATTTATAGATGTGATGAATTTATAATTTCATACACTACCAAGATCATATCATGCTTTTTGTATGACATGGGAAAACCTTGGACAAAGTCCATATTAATCACCTACTATTTTCATTCTGGTATATCATATGGATATAACAAATTGGCTAGATGCACATGCTCATCTTTCACTCATTGACATTCCAGACAACGTGACACAAAATCCACTACATCTTTCTTGATTCTTTTATAGAAATATAGTGGTCTAAGTTATGCCATAAGATTGGTTAATCTTAGATATCTTGAATATGGGGTATTGTGTAGTTTATTTAGTAATGTGTTTCACATATTCTCTTGATCTAACACATACATCCTTCCATTATAATGCAAAATACCATCACTCTCTAATTTTAATCCTTTATATCAAGGATTTTGAGTATTCTCATACAAATATTTTCTAACTTGATTATATAATTAATCTCTTAGAGATAATTTGATCACTTGATCCCTAAAAGTACTCCTAATAGTAGCCACAACTATTATATACATTCGATGACATATGGCATCAACTACTCTATTTTCATTTCCTTTGATATAGTTAATATCAAAATCATAATTAGACAAGAACTCAAGCTAACATCTTTGATTAACATTTAGATTTATTTGGGTGAATATTTACTTGAGTCTCAAGTTATCCATTTTGATCTCAAATGGTTTTCCCAACAAGTAATGTTACTAAAATTGTAAAGCATTCACAATTGCTATGAGTTCTAGGTCATGAGGGGCATAATTAACCTCATATGGATTTATATTATTTGATTTATAAGCTACCACTATACAATGCTACATAAGTAATCATCCTAGTCTATCCCTTGATGTATTTGTGATCATTAAAAATTGACCATTGGGGTTAGGAACTTTTAACCATAGTGCTAAAGTAAGCCTTATTTTAAATTATTAAAAATCTACTTCACACTTTTATGACTAGATAAAAGTTTGGTTCATACATTGAAAGGAAGTAATTGGATTAGTTATCTTGGAAAAATTTAGAATGAAATTCCTATAATAACTTGTTAATCTTATGAAATGTCATACCTTATGCACATTATTTAGCTCTGAACATTTCATAATGGCTCATATCTTTGAAATATCTATTGAGATACCATATATAGAGATAGTATGTCACAAATATTTCACTCTCTCCTAAAAAAGTACACACCTAGATAATTTACCAGATAACTTGTGCTTCCATAACCATCACAAAACTAATTTTAGATGTTGAAGGTACTCCTCTTCACTCTTAGAGTATATAAGAATGACATCAATAAAGACCAAAATAAAATGATCTAGATAATATCTAAACACACTATTCATGAGATTCATGATTGTTACCAATGAATTAATCAACCCAATGGGTAACACTATAAACTCATAATTTCCACAACAAGATTTGAATGTTATCTTCCAAATATCCTTATCCCTAATCTTCAACTGATGGTATCCTTCTCTAAGACCAATCTTATAAATGATAATTTATCCTTACATTTAATCGAAAAGATCATCTATAAGAGGTAGTGGATACCTATTTTAGTTATTTTCCTTGTTAAACATTATATAATTAATTCAAAGTTAAAGATTACTATCCTTTTTATTGACAAAAACAATTGGTGCACCCCATGGTGACACACTTGGCCTGATCAACCCCTTTGAAAATAATTATTAGAGTTGATCCTTTAATTCAACCAAATCAGTAGTTATCATCCTATATGGTGCCTTACACTATGGTTTTAATCTAGGTATGACATTAATAGAGAAATCAAACTCACATCTAAGAGGCAATCCTAATAATTATTCTACAAACACATCATGAACATTTTTAAGGAATGGATAATCTTTGAAAGAGGATTCTTTAGATTCCTCCATTTGATTTATCTTGATGATAAATTCTTGGCACTGTTTACCTTAGACCCTCTTGAGTTGCATTTTAGAAATATGCCTAAGCCTCAACTCTCTTTTCTCACCCTAAATTTGCATCTAATTCCCAAAATCATCTAGACACTCAAACTTCTTCAAGTAACAATAAACCTTGGCTTTATGTTTCACAATCTAGTTGATTCCTAAGATCACATCATATGACCCTAGTGGTGCAAAAAATAGTTCCACTACTATTGTGAATTAGGGAAACTTAAACTTTGTTTAGACTAAACACTTGTCAACCATGACTTTTGAATAATTCCCATATTATATTGATCATGCATTTTCCATTACTTTAGCTCTTCTAGATAATTTAATAAGCATTTTAGGAGCTATAAATTTTATTTATCCCCTATATATATTAAAATAAAAATTAGATGTTCAAATAAAATACCTGATAGCTCTATGGGTGAAATTAAAAATTTGACTTATCAATTATCAACTTCTACATAAATACACCACTAAAAAAATCCTTGATGAGGGGTAGGACATTTGTACTTTGACTTGTCCTAAGGCTACTCATGAGCATAGTGATCATATCCACAAATGAAACAACCTCCAAGTGGTCCTTTCCTATTTTATTATTCATTTTCCTTGAAACTACCTTTAAAACCATTGACCAATTTGTTATTGCCTAACCTATTATTGAATTTGTCATTATAGTTTTTAAACTACTTCTTGGAGTCTCCACTTCTCTATCTCTACTTCTTATTTTATAAAGTTGACTTAAAAACTTCCAAAAATTTTCTTGAACTTGTACCTAGCCTATTAAAGATACTTCAACTTATGATCCTTCTTGCTTACCTTCTTAAAGACCTAGTCCATGGTAGATGGTTCATGAACATCTACCTCTCCACCAATCTGGGGTTTCACTCCCATGATAAACTTCCTAATCTTGAACCTCTCATTTGCTTGGTATTGAGGTATGTACTTTATAATTTTGGTTAATTTCTTCTAGTATTAATTAATTGATAAATCTCCCTACTTTAGATTCTATAAATCTATGAGATTCTAATAAAAATATAATTTTATAAACCATCATGACTTAAAAAAAGTCATAAACTACTCCCAAGTAGTGGTGGTTGAGTTAAGGTTCATTTGTAACTTCTTGTTGGTCCATCATGTAGTTGATTCACTAGCCAATTGGTATGCTCCCCAAACTACTTTAATGACCTCAGAGTAGTTTAGAATCTCAAAGTACTTCTCTATCTCTATGAACCACATTTTAGCTCCATCACCCAAAATAGTTAAATTGAACTTACGTGGTTTTACCTTTTCATATCTCTATCTAACTCTATAGCTACATGTATTCTTGCATCTTAAAGATTTTTATATTGAGTAGGATACTCTTTATGATATTATTGATGTTATTCCTCTTTATGGCCACAAATTTGTTACTTTAGGGCTATAATCCAATCCATGGTATTATTCATGGCTGTAAGAATTTGATCCAAATTTTTTTCTTTCTCAATAGTAAATTGATTAGGATCAAATAGAGGGTTACTATCATTGACATTATATGGAACCTCTCTATTTCTTATAAATTTCACCATCCTCTTGTATATCAACATGATGATATGAAAATGTTAGTGGACTCATTAGGTCCTAGAGTTTGATCCATAGCTTTGATATCACATGTAACATACCCACTGGATCCACCTAGAAATATGTGATTTTTAAAAAAATTTAACAACATTTTCCTTAATTTTATATTACACCATGAGAATCTAATTAGTGATAAATATAAATTACTATAATTATGATAATTTATAATAAGCATGTGACATTATTCATCACTAATGACTTTCAACATGAAACACATAATAACTAAATATAAAAAGTAATTACAATATTCTAGCCACAATTGGGACAATCATACAACCACTATTATCAATGTAATATAAGTAAATAATTATATCTCATTAGGATAATGTTTTCAATTATATATACAATATAATGTAAAAATATAAGATACATGGCTCCATAGAGCATAAGTTCCCTAAACTCTAGAATCTATGGCAAACTCAAGTGTCATCTCCAAGTAAGCACTGTTGTGGGGAGGGAGAGCATCATCCTAAAAATTTTCCACACCAACCACAAACCAATGATCCTACCCAAAATATCCCAATAGGAAATGGCCCTCCCTTCATGGATTAGTAGATAGTGATGGTGTGGGAATCTAGAGGGACAATTTAGTACTAGTGTGTTGTATGATTTCTAAAAACATTTAGTGTACCATAAATAAATATGTTCTAACATGATATCGTACAAACATGTAAATTATACACATGAAATGACAATGTTTACCTAACATTACTTTGGCCAAATTTTTCAATAGTCATTGATCTCTAAGATAAGTCAATTTCAAACACACCACTTTATTAGATTACCTTAATCTAACATTATGATGCTAGTAAGCTAGTGAAGTTTGTCTCACTACTTACTCATTACCAGCAATACGAGATTTGGTTAATAGAGTATAACCAATAGATTCATACATATTACCTCTTACTAGAAATATTGAAACATGATAAGTAAACGAATAATCAAAATGCATACATGTAGTCCATCAAACATATGAATAAATCTCTACAACATTATTTACCATATATATATAATAAGAATAACAACTACAACTTATACCATATGGGTATAATAAACATCTAAAATACAATTTTTTAATTACTATAAGCATTTTATAATAAAATACTCTCTATGACATCCCATAATATCATAGCCAATTTTCCTTAAGTGAAAGTACTCAATATAATTGATTAGTTATAACAATTGAAAGGAATAAGGTCTCATAATCATAATTATGTTTTTGTTGAACATTATCTTTCATTTATATAGATTGTTATATTTTAGGAACTAGGTATATATATGTGTCTGGTGTCCTATTCTCTCATAGTCTAGGGTTTAGTTTATAATAATCAATAAAATTATAGGCACACATCATAGAACTCCAATACATGCTACATAGGTATTTACACTTGATCATGTAAATATAGTAAGTTTCATACAAATGTAATATATACAGATTCATTAAAAATTTAATGGAATCATAGTATACATCATTAATACCTCTCATGAATGATAAATTTTACTCTTAGATTACCTTATATCTTATCAAGTATCAAATATTTAGATAAGATATGTTATACTATTAGATATATTATATAGTTAAGTATATCTTGTGCACTTATTTAAATGCCACACTAAGGATAATTGGTAAATTTTAATATATTAACATATTTGGCAAAAGGTTAGAGTTTTATATATCTCTTAGATTATAAATCCTTAATAGATATCTATATTATCTTCATTTATTAAGATCGACCATGTTTTCCACATATACAAGTCACTATCTATTAACGAACTATTTATTAGGGTTATACATTTATCATCTATATTAATGGACTATATAAACATTATTAGTCACTAAGAATACCAAAATGGTAAGGTGTTATTATACACATAGTCATACATCATATTAAATTTATACATTCTAATACATAAAACTTATTAATACAACTTTACTATGAATTATGTTATTATAGAGAATAACCAGTGATTTAATATGTAGTACAAGGATAATTTGGATCCGTAAAAATATATTCAATAATAATATTATAGCAATCATACTATTTTATGTGATGTAGTAAAATAATTCGAGATATTTATAACTTAGATTAGTCACAATATATTATCTTTTATACTTTAAATCATTATAAGGTTATATAACATATTGCCCTATGTCTTCTTTGTAAACTCTATTAACCAATCTACTATTCACCTAAACTAGGTTATTGAGTTAAATTCTATACACTTTACATATTACCTGATCTCTATGGTATATATGTTTTACTAATAATGGACTTGTTATTTAGTGAGTAATCGTATCAACCACTATGTTAATATTACTACAAATATATAACTTTGCATTTCATATGTACATGGGGATAATGTAGATTATATATATTCAGATATATATTAATTCCTCTATATTACTATCCTATAAGTCACTACATGTATAATTATGATTAAGGAAGTCATTGTAGAGAATATAATTAAATTCATCTATAACTATGATAATTCTATAAATCACTACATGTCTAATAAGTTTCAAAAGTGTATTGATTACTATGATTGTAACTATTATACATATATTTTCAACACATAGAATATATTCTATATTCTTCACTTTAATTACCTTTTTAAATTCATTGTGTAATTTATCTACTTAATCTCAAATCACCATATACTTCCTAATTCACTATTTTAAAATATCTATATAGGCTTATTCATTATCATCAAACATGTATTATATATTTTATAGGTTCATTATGATAGTGAATTCTTACAGGTTTATAATAAAGGATTATTCTAATATGTTTATATAGTAATATTACAAGTAAAAGAAATATTAATATTATAGTGAATTTTAGAGTATTACAACATATTACATATCAAACTCAGATAAGAGTATTACAATGTTTTAAATCATATAAAAATGCTTCGATAATGATGGATAAATAGATAGGTTTTTATGCTTTTGAGAAATACAAACTAATAATATTTTTGATACAGTAAAATTTTAGACTTCCAAATTAGCCCCTACCATGGGAAAAAATATTCTTGGCATCTGATAAATCCTTATTTTATCTCGAATCCTTTCTTTCCTTTCATACCTTGCTATCTTCCCTTCTACTCTTCCCCTTCATACTACCCTTTCCCCTTATATGTTTCACCTCACTTTCTTTATGAGGATATATTTCGCCCCACTTTTTGTTTTTTTTCCCTTATGAAAGGTACGCTTTTATTTAAATCTTTTTCCTCATTTTTTATTTTATTTAAAGATATTTCTCTTTTTGTTTTAATCTATTTTATCCATGATTATTTTATCCTTTTATTTTATGTGTTTTTTTTCTCTTTTCATAAGTTTTCTTTAAAAATTTAAAATCTTGTCCCCCTCTTTTTTATTCTATTTATAATTTTCCTAACTAAATATGACTAACACAATATAATGCAAAGTGTAATTATAACCAAAATTACTTTATTCCATTTTTAAATTCATTTTATTCTATGTCATTAATGATCTCAAAGATAATAATATAATTTTTCTACTAATGTAAGTCGTTAAGATTCTAACCAAGTAATAGATTAAGCAATAAATCATACAAGATTTATTACACATATGAGGTTAATTCCACATAATAAATAAATTTAGATAACACATAATTAACCATGCGTAAACACTACCTAAAGTCAAGCAACGTCAAAACACACTATGTTAACCATTTAATTATTCATTTAACTTATACTAACTAATGTGGTGTGTGCAGGATTCTAACCATTCCTTTGTCATCCCCCAACATCTCCATCTACAACACCCTCTCTGATGATGCTCTCCATCTATCATGATTTGAGGGATGAGTTTCTCCTATATCAAACTCACAACAAGTAGGTAGTTAGTCCATAACACCATGACATATATAAATCATAAAATTTAGTTTAAATAATAACTCATCATGATCATAATATAAAAATATACACTACAACTAAATCATAGTAATGTAATCATCTAGCCAAAGTAATATTCAATTATCCCATAAAATCATATAACTCATAGCTTAGGCAAATAATAAATAAATCAAATTGCTAAATATAAATATCCATGGATAACTATCTTTACTTTGTGAAGAATTAGGATGTAATAGTGTGCTAGTGTCCAAAGGGTCGTGCTAGTGTCCAGGTGGTAGAATTTAGTGCACTATGGGACTGGATGCCTATGATATCATTTGGTACTACTCTTGGTATATCTTGGAATGGGTTAGACCTATACAAAATCTAGATGAGGATTAAAATAGGCCCTAAGATAGATCTAGTTTATGTTAGGGATATGGTGGTCTCAAGTGACACTCTTTACACTCAAGTGAAATTTTATATGACTACATTTGCCCCTCATTTATTCTAAAAATGCAATAAAGTGAAATGACTAGGATAAAATAAAAATAAGCGTACCTAGAATTACTTAAGAGGTGAATCCCTTAGAGATATGTTTAAGTATGTGGATCATGCTCCATTGCCTATCCTATAAATGAAATATGAATGAATCAACCCTACTTAATAAATATAAAAATCAAAGACAAAATTGAGTAAATACTTTGTTGGGTATGTGAACCAATGCAAAAACCTAGTGACATACTCTATGTGTGTAGCTGGTGATTAAACATTGAATAACTTGGACTAAGTTGATGATTTGATCAATTTCTATGTGTGGGTGGATCAATAACTCAATCTAGTTTTGAATCCATCATTTACCACCCCTGCTTAGTATATCATAAATTATTAATAACTTGGATTAGACTGATGGCTTGACTAATCCTCCTATGTAGGTGGATCTAGAACTCAAGTAGGCTATGAATCTATCATTACCCACCCATATGTAGTAGATGCATATATATTAAAACTATGTAATGTAATTTAATATGTGTGATGTAACTAAAATTTTATAGGATGGATCTTGGGCCACTTAAAAAAACTAAAATGAAAAGTGACTAAAGGGACTCTCAAGAACTCAAGTATGTAGCTCAGGGACTAATTTGTAATGGTGACCACTATATATGGATTAAGGAATCAATATATTGAAAAAATATTACATATGGTGTTTTAAGTATAAATCATGGATAATGAAATGGAGTTTTCCATTCCATCTGATCAACTAGTACAAAAGTGAGCGTACAAAACTAATGTGTTGTACACATGCCCCTAATTCTAATATCTATGCATTAGATTCTAGATTGAGTTATACTAATATGTGTCTATGTATAAATAAAAATAAAATGAGAGTGATCATACCATGCATGATTCTTCTAATATAGGAAAACCTATGTGATTCTTGTGTGAAACTAAGAATAAATCGATCATAAATGATAATATATAGTTATTATTATGCAAACCTAAATTGTAACTGCTATACCTTTCTATCAAATCTATATTTTTCTTATTTTTAGAGATATTTGATAGTATCACACTATGTTAGTGTCCACTAGAATAAACTAGTGTATTTCTATACTATTTCTATGTCAAACCATAAATGATTTCTTATGTTTCAATATTTTTTATGTTTTCTTGATTATATACTCTATATTCTATGTTTGCATGCTGAAAATTATATTTTGAGTGCACCTAGATGACTTATCTCTATGATAAACCTATATTAATTCCCCCACTTTTGAGGGGAGTTTTTGAACTTATGCAATAACTTTACTCAAATGAAAAATTATGCAACCTGTATGCTAGCTTGAGCATATATGATATCTACATAATAAACCAATATAATGTTTATACATGACATTAGAATGTAAAATAATATGAGCATAAGTTGGTAATGTATGATGCATGTTATATATAACATTCAAAATGTTTTCAAGATATATATGATAATGTAAGCATGTATATGAGCAACAAACATAGATATAATGTGTAAACTACCTAGGGGGATGGGGCATGATGTCCGTCAAGGCACCTAAGGAGGAAGGGGAGATGTATGAGTTCCCTCATGGAATAAAAAACTATGTGTAACTGTAACAAGAAAGAGATAAGTGTCATGTCCATGACATAAACATTATAGCATACATACAAACACAAGAGGCATGTAAATTATGCCAAGAGGAAACAATACAAAGGACATGGGCATATTTCACTAAATTTGAAAAAGTAATAAATAAAAGGACATGTTTAAATGTCCACATATGTAAATAAAAATAAATATTGTCTTAGATCCACTTGGAAATACATGTTAAAATTTTTTCATACACAATTACTAAGGCACACACAAGGGCATGGGAACATGACCAAAGCATACACATAATCAAAGAAATTAAAGTAGAGCCATGGAATAGTGGCATATTCAAATTCCATAAAATAGATGTAGAAGCAAAGAGACATAATCAAATATAAACTAGGATAGATAGAAATGAAATTATGGATGAACACATGGTACAAATTTGTATAAGAGAAAAAATGTACATGAGCTGAGTCTATAGTAGTAGTAGTTAGAAAAAAAATATGAGTAGTATAGGATGATCAATAACAAGGTTTAATAAATGATAAATATGTGATATGGAGTTTATAATGATATAACTTAGTAAATAAAAAGTTTCATATAATATTCCCCTAATGGGTGAATGTATCAATGATGAATGTATGTATCTATGTATATGCTCCCAATGGGTAGATAGAAGCAAATATAGCTATGTGTGATAGACCTAAGTTATGTTAGAATATATGAACACTCAAAGAGAATAATTGAAGCAAGGATGTAGGATAAGACCAAAATTCTCTAACATATATAACATATGTAGTACATAGCAAATATAAGGAATGTAAATATGGAAATGCATATGATATAAAATTTGTATTTTTTGAGAAAATTTTGAATTATTTTGTATTTTGAACACATTTTATTATTTTTTTGATTCTAAATGTAAGTTATGTACAAGAAATCATGAGTAAAAAACTATATACAAGTGTCAAATTAAGATAAAATATGTACAAGTAATGTGTCAGTAACTAAGAATATGTGAAAATGGAAAGTATTACCTATATAAACCTAAGAGTAGATAGTCAAATAGTTGATTTAGTGGGAGATTATCCTATGTTAGATACTAAATGTTCCCAAAATCAAATAAATAACCATCACTATGATCATCATACCATGTTTTAGATAAAATTATAGCCTTATCCTTGGCATTAGTCTAGATTTTGAGTATTTTAATGGCATGTTACTCTACTATGTAAGAAGCCTCCCATGCAGTCCTAGGGTAGACCACATTAGATCAGGGGTATCTATGTGAAAATTTTGGTTCTAATAAATGTCATCATGTATAATTTGAACTATTTTTTCCTCATAACAAAATGTTAAACATCTATCTATCTGATCAACTATGAAATCCATTGCCTGTAACCATATACTACCAAGTGTAACCTATACAAGAGTGCTTATGCTCATGATAAAAATAAATGTGTTGACCACTTTAGGGATTAATTAAATTGGTAGTTTGATATGCCCTAAAGAATCTTTATAATTCATAACATGTTGTATCTTAATATCCTAATGTCTTATGTGTTATAAGAATACCAAAGTGAAAGTATTAAGATTAGAATCCACATTGATAATGATGTAAGAATGTATTTATCCTTTATAAAAATATAGATAGTTAATGGATCATTCCTTGAGTGTCTGTGTTAGTAAAGAGTTTGTCATAGTGCCTATATTAGTGGAGGTAGAGGCTATGTAATTTAAATAGTGACCTGAACCTTGAACTTATTTGATTTTTAATGTAATGTTGAACATGTTTCTATATCATGGCCAGTAATCCTATGAAAATGGTAGATTGGTCTATCATATTATTATGAAAATATACTAATGCATCTATGGAAAACTATGGGTACTTCCATCAATCCTATTTTAAGTAATATCTGTAACATTTTTTGTGGTCTATCTTGTGTATTGCCTTCCTAAATTTGAGTAATTGGGTCAATTTCCCTATATATAAGCATATGTACTAAACGTATAAAAGAGATTGTCTCTAATTAAAAATGAATGCTTTGGCCTATATTTGTGTAACTATGAACTAGTGGTGATGCATATGCAATTAAAGACATAAGTGCCTTAAAATCATCTTTGTAATCTTCAGGTCCTAATGATGTGAAGTTCAATTTGCATAAATAATCATCAATGTCAATAGGTGTTGTATCATTATATATGGTGGCTTAGGAATCTATATTAGAGTTTTAGATATACTTTCTTTTAATTAACAAGTAATGTCAACTATGCTATAAGAATCTCATCATCTACATTGGGTATAAATAACTATGCTATAAGAGGAGACACTTCCATCATGGGTAAAGGTAACTATGTTGTAGGAGAATTTGGAATGGGTGTAAGAATAATGGTGCTAGATTCCCAAACCTAATATATGCATATTTTATATCAAAATCATGTGATGTGGGGAATCTATTTGAATATGAGATGTCCCATCTAGAGATGTAGTTGGATAAATGGGCTTAGTAACCCTATAATATCTGAATGGTTGGTTATTTACTAGACAAGTGTATAAAATATATATCATGTAAAAAATTAACACATATATGAAAGGTAGATGGTACAACCTACATGTCATGTATCCAAGTTCTCCCAAGTAAAAATTTTAATGAAAATGAGTAGGCATCACCTAAAACTATGTGGATAGGGTTTTTGGCCCAAGTATGATATTTGATGTAATAGTACCCAATGTCTATCTATGAATGTCACAAAAACCTTTAATATTATTATGTCTTCTAATTATATGATATATCAAACCCCATTATCTATATAAATGTTAGGTTAAATATGTTAAGTCCTGAATCACTGTCAATTAGAACTCATTCAATAATGGTGATCTTTATTTGTGCTTGAATGAAGAGTGGTAGATTATAATTAATAACTAACTATGAGGGAAAATCCTCATTAGAAAAATATATAACATCCTCAATGTCCTAGATACTATTCATGATAAATGCAAACTAATTTGGCTCTATGTCACAAGGCAAAAATGTATGATTAAGTGTTTGAAAAGGAATATCTTTGAAAATAATTACCTTTTGGAGTAATTCTAATATAAAAGTCTTAGATAGTGTATTTATCAATAGATTTATAATATCATATGCCATGTGTTGATCTTTAGGTCTCATTGTATTACTTTGGGGATGAGAAGGGAGTGTGGGATTACGCTTCTCCTATATAGGTAGAAGAGGCACCTAGTTCCATTTAGTGACATCTTGAATTACACGGTCTACTATTTTCTAAGGGTGAGTAGTTGAGGTAGGATGTGAGTGAAGATAATAAATGGGTCTAGGTGGAGAACTAATAAAAGGAGTCATCTACATTCTATGTCATTGAGTAGTAACCAAAGGTAAATCAAAATTTTCCATGTAATAATTCTCTCCATAAAAGGGGGATCAAGATGATGTAGACCAGTGTGAAATAAGATAAGTTATAACATGATCCATGAGAGGAGTGAACTACATGTGCATCATTATATAAATGGTAGGTAATAGGCATGAAAGATAAACCACAAGACTTTGTACCAAAAAATAGAAAATGGAATCTATCATGATGAAAGGCTATAAACTAAAAAGTGAGTAAATTTTATAAATAAAAAGGGAAACCCTAATGGTACACTAGGGTTTTAAGAAATATGGTTGAATTAAGTTAGGTTCACCAAATGATTTAAATTTTGATGGATTGATGGAGTTTAAAACCCTAAGTTGTTAAAGGGTTAGAACATTAAATCAAAGAATAAATATGTAATAAATACAACCATTGATTTATATAATAATTGACCTAATATGATTTTTCTAAAAATATCAATGAACTATACAAGTATGTACTTTGTTAGAAATTGACTAAGATAAATTAATTAGAGGTTATAAACTAGTATAAAAGATATTTAGGGTGTTGTAAACTAGAATATAGACTCAAAAATCCTATTGAATAGTAACACAGTCTACTAGATAGTAGCAAATTATGATAGTGTCCTCAGATGCATGATAATGTTCCTTGTAGGTAAGGACTATGAGATTTTAGAAGGACCTTTGCTTGTGTCTGATATGTCTATGCCTATATGGGTGAGACGTGATCCATTGCTTTTGACTTGTTTATGATTGATTTATAATATAAAACCTTGGACCTCCATGTTGTTAGTGTATTTAAGGATCGCAAGTCTAAAAAATGTAATGTTAGCTAGATAGGCTAGATGTGACCTCAAAACCTTGCTATGTTGAAATTTGCCTATATACCAATACCTCAAGAGGGGATCAAGCCCAATGTAGTTTTTTTACCTAAGTGTTTGGTGAAAGTACAAATTAATTCTAGTATAAGTGTTGGCTTGAGTGTTTTGAGTGTGCTTGAGACTAGAAATTTGAGTAGACTAAGATTAGGAATAATTTAGATGGATATATGTAAAAGTAGGGTAGAATATGGATGAACAACCTTGATTTTCATAATTGTTTCTAATTTTTTTCATGAGTGTTTTCATATGATTTCCATATAATGAGTAAATGGATAAAAGTGGTGTATATAAACTAATCTGGTGCTTATCAAGTTATGTAATATGTCTACGCCAATCCTACAGTGTCTTGAGAAGTATAAATATGTTCGTTGGATGATAAAAGAGATAAGGGATAATATTTTATTCCATTGGTCATTAACATGGTCCATAAGGTTGCAGTAGTGTCCAATTGGTAGATTCTAGTGCACTAAGGGCCTAGATGCTTAGGAGATGGTCTGAGACTACACTTGGTACATTTTGGGATGGGTTAGACTTGCACAAAAGCTTGATAAGGATTTAAATTGGCCCTAAGATAGATCTAGGGATAAATGAGTGATATTGTGGTGTCAAGTGACACTCATTTCACTTAAATGACATTTTATATTACTATAATAAGCATATTTTTCATTCATTTGTTGATTATATGTAACTAGAATTATTCTAACTACACATTAAGAGAAAACCACCTATTCTTCTCAATTTTGAGTCCATATATCTCAAGTAGCCTTGAGTTAAGTCTAAATACACCTCTAATATCACAAGACATTATTAAGGCACATAATTATTCTAGGATTACACCAACATATAACATTACATCAATATTTGACACATATTAATGTAGCATAAAAGAATTACATTGAGTTTAACCACTCTTTAGAGTATTTGTATGTAGGCAATGCTCAATTCAAGGGGTGTTGAGGTTAAGTAAAAATTTAGCCACTAACCCCTTTTTCCCCATTTAATACATTTATTCCTCCTTATTAATTGATCTAGGTTTATAATTAAATAAGGTACATAATGAATCTTGTATAAAATTAGAGAGCTCTATTCACACACACATGAAATAAGTATGAAGGCACAATGCTATAAATTTATAGAGGGAAAAACCATACCACATACCAGTGCATCTTATAAATGATAATGCAAGATGACATTATCTGAATAATGCAACCTCATCTCAGATCCAAGCATAGCCCTATTCCTAACTCAGTCATCTCACACAATTTTAAAATCGATCACATAATCACTATTGTATATTATTATATCCAAGTGCTAACTAAGTTATTCATATTTAACATTATACCATTTACCATATTTTCATAAATAGTAAGTTACAAATAAATCTTGTGTAATTATTGCATATTTTATACATTTTTATTTTACTTAGAAATTTATCATAATTGGATTAACTCTTGTTTAATAAGCCAATTTTGATAAAGCATATTAGTGAAAAAGTCTATTGATTGAATATTAAAAACCATAACCATTCACATTGCTAGGATTTATCTCTCTTTTATTGTTTCCAATTATTGTATTAGGGTTTTCAAATTTGATAAATTCTTTTTTTAACAAAAATCTTCCAATTTTCTATTACATATTATATGCAATCTAAGAAAGATGTTTCTATCTCTCTTAAAATAAATTCTAGACTAAGTGGTACCCATGTTAAACACACCTATATTTATTTTGATAAGGCACATAAGATGGATACTAACAAGGGTATGTCATGACATTTAAATAAAATTGAATATGTTGAATATATATAAGTGCATGATAATACTTCAAAACATGAATAGTATAATCATGACAACATTAAATCACAAGATAAGCATCAATATGTAATTCCACTTCTTAATGATGAATTACCAGAGCGTAGTAAAGTGAAATTTATTAATAAATTTAAAAAAATAATTAATTAATAACCTCAATATTATCATAATATCTTTGAAACCCCTTTGGAAATAAAAGGTACAATTATTGCTCAATCATTTGAGACATCTACTGCTATGTGTTCCTTAACTTTCTTTACATTACTCATTATAGCCTTTATATGCAACATCTACTATAGTGGCAACCCAAGTGTTTTAATAGATCAATATTCCCATATCTACTAAAGAAATCTTTACACCATCTTTGGTTAGCACACATTCTATTCTTGATGTACAATCCCTTATATAAAACATAAAAAATATACAAACTTAGGTGTTATAAATCGAACAAATGATTTGAAACCTAATCATGCATTTTATTAACAAAACTTATTGCATACTCTATTGGCTCAAAATATTTTATCATATCCTTTAGCAACTATTTTTATGGCACCTAAACTTACATTTTATGATGTAAAAAGTGAATTTGAGAAAAAAATTGAGAGAATTCCATGCATCATGTTTGGACTATCCACCCAATGATAGGTTATTGACAAATTCATTTATAAGAAGTTTAAAATAATATTCTCTAATATGGTTTTATGATTTACCATATCAATAGTTTATGCATTAAATCCTTTGGTATATTTGTTACTTGCATATTTCTCAATCAATATAAGTAAAAAGAGTTCATATTCTTAGACTGATTAACTCAAACAAGAATCCAATGAGTCTATCTCAGATTATGTGTTATAGTAAAATATCATGTTATCTAATAATAAAAAACCTATGATAGATAAGGAATTACAAGACATGTTAAAACAAATCTTGATTCCACATCTACATGAATCTATTATGTTTACAAATTTCTATCTTTCATAGATTTATGTCACATAGTTAAGGAAAAAGAGGTTAAGTTGTTAGCAATAAATAAGCTAAAGTATGTAACCAACCTATTTTTTACTTCTCATGAAAATAATATGAGTAATCTACCACATTATTTTATCTAATTTTGGGAAGTAGGAGAATGATATACCCTAATTAGATAAACTCTTGTGTAAAATTAGAATGCTGCAAATATGCAATAAATGACATAAACTATTTTGGAACTTACTAAATCTAGAAATATACTAAATATGGAAAGTAAAAATGAGAACATAATCTTAGCTAGAAAACTAAGGTGAAAACTAATTTTAGAACTAAAACTAATAGGGAGACTTTATTAACTGAGTACAGACTCAAAATAAAAGTTGATAAGGCTTTTGGACAAGAGTATTGTAACTAAATAATATAGAAGTGCATTATTATATTTGGGTATTGCTAGTGTCAAGAAAGAAGTAGAGATATCAAATTTATGGGTTATGGTTAAATTTGTGTTTGAACCCAACATACCTTGTGTTGAGAATTACCTACATACCAATACTCCATATAAGGTTCAAACACTATGTATCTCTCCTATGCTATAGTGGTGTGTGTGAAAGAGTGAAATATTGGTGCAAAATTCTATATCTTGGTATAATCCTAGTGTGATTAAGTGATTAAATCATGAATTTTGACCTTGGAAGTGTATTTATATTTTATATTATGGTTACTAGGATTGTATATAATCATAATTTGGAGAAATATGGATTTTTCTCTAAATACGAAATTAGAATTATGGTGATTTTTAGTGTAGAATCCTCTTGTGTACAAATGGTTTGAAATGTGTATTTATATTGGTATTTTTGGAATTATTTTAGATGGGGATTACTTAGCTTATGGTTGATATTTTCATGAATTTGAATTTTGTAAATTAACTATTATCTGGCAGAGGGTAAGAATGATGTATCTAGACAAGACAATGGTGCATTGCTGTCTAGTTAGGTGCTTGTCATTCAAGGATCACAAAAAACTTATTTGGTTATCAGGAATAGTTTGAGTGTAATCATAAACTAATTTGAATAATGAATAGGTAAATTATATGGTCATTTGTTTATTTAGAAGAATGAGTCATCTACATGAAAAGTGAAAGAAAATAGACAAAAGGCCTTGGAATAAGTCATGATATAAATATGTACAAAATGGTGGTCACAAATGAAATTTTTTGCTTAAATGTTAATTTATGTTTATAAATTTACCCACATTTTATTCTAGTAACATAACAAAGTGAAAGTACTAGATTAAAATTAAAATTGCATACTTGAACTTACATATGAAGTGTAGTCTTGAATGTAGGCCACAAAATTGAATTATGCTTCATAAAAACCTAAAATCAAACATGTATAAAATCAATCCTTACTTAAGATAAAAATATAAAATGAAAAGACAAGAAACATATATAGTTAATAATATATAAAAAATTCACTTGATTGGGAACATGAACTATTGTGTTTTCCTAATGTAAAACTGGTGACTATAGAGGTTAGGACCCTTAGATGTTTTCATTTGTGTTGAATGACTTGGATTGAACTATGCATGTCCTAATAGTCATTGATAGGAGAGTGTTCTTAAAAAATCAAGGTGTAATTCACTCCATCATTACATACCCAAAGTAATTAAGTATTTTTGAATCCATTTATGAATTTCAATAGATTGTTCTGGTGAAAGATAGTTGTAAAATTGGTGTAAAAGGGTGAACTGATAGTTGTAAATGTAATAAAACTAATTTTAGTGAAAAAATAGAACAAAAATATTTAAAAAATTTAATATAATACAGTTATGGTGTATACAATGTGGATAATTATTAGCATTACCATTCCATCTTCAAAACTAGTGCAAAACTGAGCAAGGAGGAAGTCATATACCACACACATGCCCTGAATATGATATATGGTGTATATAGATTATGAGATTGAGTAATAAAAGCTGAAAATTTGAGTCACAAATTTCATGCTAATATAGAGTACATGTCGTGCATGATGCCCCTAAACTAAGAAAATATAAGACAAAACCTGAGTACTTTAATGAAATAAAGACTGTAAACCCATTTCTAGTTATTTTGTATTGCTTAAGACTCTAATTAATTTTGAAAGTGACTATTTTATAGGTACTAGGACAAAAACACCTTGTTTGGACACTAATGGGGTGTAGTCTTGTCTAAATGGAACAATCTTATCCAAACTAATTCTTTAAGTGATTTCTAGTTATGATCTATGATCTAATGTGTGAAATTTACAAAAATATGCCTATGTGTTATGTTGTAAGGGCTTAGTATCTAGGATAAGATATTGTGCATGCCCCCTCTTTAGAGGTGATTTGTTGAGCCTGTGTAATAACATAACTCAAGAGAAAAATTATAAAAAATATGTTATGAGAAAATATGTAAATTTGAGTAGTAGTGATAACATGGAGGAGTAAAAAATCATCATATAGATAAACTAAACATAATAGTATTGTGAGATGCATGTAGAAAAAAAACATACATAGTGATAATGTCAAAATATATATTATAAATTAGGCATGCATATAAGTGATCAAAAATGAGTACTGAAATTGAATAGAACTATTTAGTGAGATATGCATGATATCCATCATGGCATCTAATGGTTATAGATATGAACGATGCCCATCATGGCATTAAAATTTTAGAAAACTGAGCCAAAAGGTATCATGTCCATGATACAAATAAAGAGTATATATAAAACATACAAAACATAAAATATAAGGTAAAGGGGACACATACAATGGACATGTTATAGTACATAATTACACCCTTGTGAGAGGGTTATTTAGGCTCTCTCATTAATGACTATAAAATGGGATCAAACCTAGGCTATGGGTATCTTGTGATGGGGTTGAACCTCCAGAGAAGGTTGGTTCCTCTTGGTTGATCACATAAACTATTGGTTTTGATTGGGAAAAGGGTTAAAAGGCTTGCAATAAATAAATAAAATCATATAAATGGTGATGTAACAAAATGAAATGCACTCTAATTGTATTGAAAATAACACTAAGGGAGTTCAAAGATAACCTTCACTCACATGATCTCTCAAACTGATCATTTTGCATCAATATTTTTAAATTAGGCTCACTAGACAAGAGATGGAGGAGTATAAAAACTCACACTACACCATTATTAGTGGTCAAAAGAGCACAAACTCAGACCTAAATGCACCTTAAAATACCTAAAAAAAGGAAGGAAAGAAGGACAATCACTAAAGAAGAATACTCCTCCACAAAGTAATCATGCACAAGCTGACTAAAACACTATATGTAGGCAAAGAGATCGAAAAATATGTTGTCTTATTAATTCAAGAGGATTTTATTAGAAATTTTTACAAGGTTTTTCCTTGTCAAATGAGAGTATATATTTTATGATGAAGAAAAGGGATATATAAGAGAAAATGGAAGGGAGAGGAGAAGAAATATTTCAAAAACTAATAAATGTGACTCAACCACCCTCTATGGATCTCCACCAAATAATAGGAAGAGGTAGATGAGTATCAATAACTTTAAAATAATTTTGACACTAATCTTACTTAGAAAATTAACCTTTCAAAGTCAAAAAGGTCTTCAAGCTCTCCCGTTTGCCTAAAAAGGTACTAGAGGACAAAATTTAATTGAGGAAGATGAAATCATGATCCACTAACTTGAGAAAATTATCCAAACATCTATAATATTTATTAAATACTCTAACTTACTTTCTCAACTCCCCAAAAATCCTTCACTTGAGTTTTATGCCACATCTCCACTTGGTTTTCTAGAAGCCTCTAGCAACTTTATGAAGGCTTGTCACTTTAGTATTATATGCTTGCATTGAATTTGAGGGATAAATGTTTGTTCTTTCTTCTTTTCTCCCACTCATATTTTCCCCTCCAACCTATAAAAGACACCATGGAACCTACAAATCCTTTGGACTCCACTAATGGAAGTCTTCAAGGTCAATCCATCTTCAACTAGTTATACTAAAACTTACTTTTAAGGCTATTTTATCACCATGAGAACCAATTTTGGACCTACATAATGATTTTAGGCATCCATATCATTCCTATGAGGAAAAAAATGAAGTTTTATGCTACCTTCAAGACCTAAAATAATGATATAAACATCCATTAAACCTAAAACCATTCATAAACCATTAAAAAACTTGGGATTATAGTATTTTGGATCCAAAAATCACCATATAAACACATATAAATGGATCCTAGTGAAATATAATGGTTATTCAAGGCCCATTAGGCTTTCTCCATGCATTTATTCAAATTAATCCTTTGAAGACCTGTAAAAATGGGAATTTTAGGCCATTTGGGCCTCCTAAGAACCCACACATACCAATTTATTATTAAAACTAGGTAAAAATGATCTTGATATTGTCCCCTATATTCTATAGGTGGTTTTCAAGTTATTCCATGTCATTTATGGGCTTATGAGTGTAAAACTTGAAACTGGTCAAAATAGGCTCTTTGACATCTTGTAATGGGTTTAGGCTTTTTCGTGGTGATTGGTAGATTGAATGAGATTTATTTATTATCGATAATATTTTTGTGAATAATACCCTTCCTTTGAGACTATTCTCAGCCTGTGATTCACTTATAAACTCTTTAAATTAGATTGGGAAGGTATGCCACCTTCTAGACTTGGACAGGTCTATATGGATATATTTTATAATTTTAACCACTTGGAGTCTTTATTAACTTTTCAAACTAAATTAAAAAATTATTTTAGATCTTATAAAAAATCTTTAGAATTTTTCCATACATAAATACTCCTTTTGACCTCTACTAAAGGCTCTTTTAAACTTGGTTTTGAGCAAGAACTCCATTAATGGAGATATGAAAACTCGGTTTTCCTCTATTTTTAATTAAAATAGGGAAATGAGAAAAATTTTAAAACTTAAAATAAACAAAAAATACATAAATGTCAAATTTTAATTCATTTAATTGATTATAACTCAAAAAAAGCATCTTTTGGGGTTGCCTGAACTTACCTTGTCAAATTTCTAAGCATGTGTAGTTTTGTGTTTTTCCATTTTAGAATGTTTTATGAGGTCCCAAGACATAATTATTTTTTAATTAGTACCAATATGTACCCAAAAACTATTAAAATATATTTTTTATTTATTAATCATGAAAGACATCTAGAATCACCAATTTACTCATATTGTACACTCAAAAATTGTGAACTACAAGACATAAGGAACAAGAAATAGGTGAATCTTGAGATTTATGAGGTATATAGATTTTTTTTTTAACTTTTAAATACCAATAAAAATTATCAAATATTTATATTTTATCATTAAATCCTTTAATTTCCTCAAAAATTCTTTTTTTGACTGTCCTCACTTGCATGCCAAAATCTTAAATTTTAAAAATTTACACTTATTCACATTTAGTCTTGAAATTATAAATGTGATCACTATAAAAAGGTTTTTGAATAACTAAAATCACCTTAAAATTCGTTTAAAAATCTCACATTATTTTAAAACCATCGACCATACCTTATAGCCCTATAAGAAGCTTGCCTAGTTCCATGTTGATTGTCAACAGACAAGAATAGGACTATAACAAAATATTGGATGATTAAACTATTAGTGTGACATAAAGAATATAATTAAAAATTAAAATCACTAATTATAACCACATATAATAATTTTCATATCTATATTATGCTTATAGAGGCCTTAAAACTCATTTTTATCAAAACTAGCTAGTGGGCTACTTGTGTGAATGACTATCTATGACTATAGGAGGTATGTGAAAAAAAACTAGATGAATAAAATATTAGTGTGACTTAAAAAATAATATTAAAACTTATAAAAACTCATGATCACCACCTTTACCAAGTTTCATAGTTGGATCTTGCCTCTAGAGACCTATAGATGCATTTTTATCAAAATTAGCTAGTGGTTGCCTGAGGGAATGATTGTTCATGACTACATGAGGTATATAACAAAAAAAGTGATTAAATTTGAAGAAATATTATGAAAAAATGACCAATATTCCTGTTTCAATATTTATATGCTCAAAATTCACAACATTCTCCAAGACCAGCTTAAGTTGCTTGTGTGAATGACTTAGTGAGGGCCTTAGCTTTGAGATAAAATAGGGGGTATATAACTTGTATATATGGCCAATGAGAAACTATATGGTCATATTTTTGGTAATGAGAACCATATATACCAAATTTATGGGTTATATCACCTCTTTATCATCTTTAACTCTTGAAATCTTCTTTGAATTAGCTCTCAAACTTATGACTATGTATATGGTCTAAAACCATTTACTCAACCTTGGAAATGATTTACTACCATATTAGTGTTGTGTGAAGTGTGAAGATATCAATATTTATAGTGAATTTATAATATTCATCTAGTTATACAACCCTTCAACCTTCATAATGATATCTCCATATGATGTTTGTGAGAGAACACTAGGTCAATGAACTTCTTAACACTATTCTATGTATGTAACCCCTGAGAGATGATTATAATGTCTTAAACACATCATAGAAACCTTTCTCACCTTAAAATAAAACTTTCAAAGTATTTAATTATTTCAATCACTATGCCATTCATCTCACTATACCATGGTTTCTTCATTGTATAAGCTAGTAACCAAGACATCTCAAGTGTACAAACTGCAACCTCCAATGTAGATTCAAATAAAAAGAGTTACCTATCATTCTTGTAACCTTGAAGTACATGAGATATTTCTATGAATCCTATTAGGTAATCTATTTTAAACTATCTATATCACTTGCTTATGATGAGGTATCTCACACCAACAATTCTCCTTAAAGCATAATCAAGCAACTGTAGGTGACATTTTTGAGTTAGGAGAGCTAAAATATTGATTTTACATGGAGAGGATATTCTCATCAAAACCTACTTGTATAGGCCTAAAAGAGGATGGAGAAGGCAATAAATAATGTTGATAATACTAAGTAGGGTCATAAATTTGGTTTTCTCTTTATACTATTGGATCATCCACTATACTAAGACTACCTCTTCTTTAGAGATTGAATAGAACATATTCATAGCTTACTAGAGCATCTTTAGATCTCACTCGAGCATCTTTAGAGCTCACTAGAGCATATTCAGAGCTTATTGGAGCATCTTCAGATAATCTTTAAAGATCAATCAAGCATTTTTCAAGCTTATTGGAGCATCTTTAGAGATCACTAGAGTATCTTCATATCTCACTGTGTTCTATGCCATGTCTTCAAAACTATTGCCATAAAGGTGTTTTGAAAACCATTGATGACTTATTAAGCCTTCAAATAATCTCTCAACAAAGAGATATTAGGTTACCTCTCAACAACTCCAAACACCACATAAGATGTTATACATCTCCCAATACCACACTCATAATTTCCATGATACTACACTGCATCATCAAGACAAGACTAGAAAGACACTAGTCATGAAGGCAAAAGGTCACTGAATGGTGTAGGAGAGTGGCCTGATACATCTAGGTAAAATTTTCATATGTAGGATAATTTTTGTCAACATTTCTAACGACCTCTTAGGATTGCATGTTTTTCTATGCAAAAGACTAGTTGCCTTAGTCTATCCATTAGGCTTATGGAGTCACAAAAGTCTTTCTCAAGGGTAAGTGCACAAAGTTGGGGGACAAAAAGTGGCTTACTTTTGGACATGATCTATTTTAAATTTTAGAAATTTGAACTTCTGTAGATAATTTGAGATATCTACACTCCAAATTTAAATATTGTGTAAAAACATTAAAAATAACATTTTGAGTCTTGTTTCCAAAACACTATTTTTAAAAAAAATGGTTAAGTATAACTTTGTAAAACATTTAAATTTTGAAAAAGAACTCTATTTTTTTCTAAAAAACATAGTAGATAGATGGTTGTGATGCTCACCATTTTTTGAGTAGCATTTAATATTTTTTGAAACCCTTTGGGGAAAATTTAGATAAAATCTTGTAGTACGTCACCCATATTTTTTTGTATTTTTTCAATTAATAATTTTGTTTTATGAATTTTTAAAGTAAATATATCCTAAAAACTAACAAATAAATGGATAGTCATCTGTGAGTTAGGCCTAACTACCTCAAAAAAATAATTTTTTTAATATGTGTACAATTAAGTGTACTATGTCACCATATAATTTATTTTTCACTTGAATCAACTAAAAATAATTTTCATGAGCATGTATAGCCATGTATGTTTGTAGCATGTAGTGGCCTAAAAATGCATAGTTATAAATAAATATAGTTTGAAACCTTAAATTAGTCTAAAAAATAAAAGAATCATATTTTTTGAAAGAGGAGAGCATGCTCATCATGATGGTATCAAGTATTTGAAATTTCACATTGAAATTATTAGTGTATTTGGTAATCAAAGTTGAAATTTGTTGTTTATTACATACCTTTAAAACTTGACTATACATTGACAATCCAAGCCTTTAACTCAGGAATCCAAGATATTCCTAAGCCAAAAGGCATGAGAATTGAATTCAAATTCAAATACCATGATCATGTTACTCAATAACACAATCATGTTAATAACATGATCAGGTTACTTAATATAATGATCACATTAATAGCATGATCATGCTACTTAATAACATGATCATGTTATATATTACCATCACCCTAAAATATGTCAGAGTTGCACATGAAGGTAACATTGGCTAGAAGCTTATATTTAATACCCTAAATGTTAAGTATATTTATTATACTATAAATTTATTTTAGTAAATATAATAAATTAGGGTCACTTAGAATTTGATATATTTGGTTTCACATTTGCATGTTTTATGATGTGGAAAATAGTTTTTAAAAATCCAATTAGGTTAGTACTTAGGCATTTTCATGGTTTAAGTATTAAAATTAATGATTTTGAGACATAATTTTTGTAATTGACGTCCATTTTTGGTAAACATATAGTAATTTTTTAGTTTTTATGCCTTCTAGATTGATTCTTATCATTTCTATGAGTCTCAGGTTTGTTAAAATTAAATTTTGCAAACCACTCACTTTCTAATTGATGAAAATTGGTGTGATTGGGGTATAATATGTCACATTGATGAATTTCACACATCAAAAACCACTTTGTGTTAATTTCACTTGTTTATCATCCCTCGCTCATCCCCATTCACTTCTTAATCTTGACTCATCACCCGTAATAACTCTCTCATCATTATTTATTGTCCCTAATCACTCCTTCATTGAATCTCACTATCCTTAGTCATCTCTAATCACTCCACCATCCCTAAGTATTCCCTCATTAAAACTAATTATCCCTCATCATTCTTAATCACTCCTTCATCGTCCCTCATCATCCATAAGAAATTATGGTCACTTAGCATATAATAGATTTGGTCTCATAGATACATTCCTTATGGCATAAAAAATATATTTTTTAAAATCTAACATGATTAACATTTTTAGGGTTTAGGTATTAAACCTAGGGATGTCAATACATAACTTTTGTAATTGATGTCCATTTTTGGTAAACATATAGTCATTTTTTAGGCTTTTGTGAATTTTAGACTGATTCTTAGTATTTATAAGATCCTTAGGTTTTTCAAAATTTATGTTTTAAAATTAATCATTTTGAACATGATCCAAAGTGGTGTGATTGGGGTAGTGTAGCTCATATTGATAACCTTCACACATCAAATGACCACTTTGTGTTAATTTTTAATCAAGTATCAATGAAAATAAGAAGTCCTTTGAATTTTAATTACTACTTGAATGGATTTGATTTTTAATTACGTAATAAGAACAATATTTGAATCTATACTAAAAACCTAAAACCTACTTAGGACCCAACAAATTCAAAACCTAATTATCTCTCTTATCGACTTCCTTGGCAACTCTAAAGTAGTCAACAATTTTCATTTACTATGCAGAAGAGAGAGAGAGTTATAAGGAATGATATTAGGGTTTTATAAGGGTATTTATTCCCTTCAATTATATGGCCATAGTTATTATATTTATTTCTGCTCCTTTATGAATAGTCATTAAGATCTTAGGCAGTCATATTTTCCCTCTCCATCCATATAGAGTCAGTTTTGGATGGTTTTAATACATATTTGAGTTTAAATGATATAAATGGTGGATGTATGGGTTTCACATGAGTATTCATATTATTTACACATTACTTTCCATCACTACTTGACATGTGCAAAGAGGAGAGAGAGAAACATTCATTATGAATGAGTTACAAGCCTAGATACTAGGTAACATGCAAGGTTTGATCATTTTTGGGGATTTCTCACACCAATGATCTTAAAGTAGATTTAATAAATTCATAATTCCTCCTAATAACCTCCTCAGGTTATCTTTCAACTATTATCCATCACTTTATGTAGTCTTTGAAACCATTCAAGGTAATATGCCTCTAATGAGGAGGGACAATCTTGTAAGAAAGTGCACATAGGGTAGAGAGAATATGGAGAAGATAATAATGGCTCAAGGCTATTCTCCTAGTGGGAATTAAACTCCTAAAATCCATGATGATAACATACATCAGGTATAAGTCATATAGGTTTATCACAAAGATACATGAGAGTGGGTTTGAACCTATTTACAAGTCAAGATGGTCTCCTTAGGCTTGTCTGATATAAATATGGTTATAATCAATGAAGGATGGGTTAATCAATCTAGTTGCATGATTAATATAATGTGAAGAATACCATGAATGTGAGGTATATTTATTATAATTCTATTATTATTTAATCAGGTTCAATATAGGTAGAACACATAAAAGGAGTCCAAAGCATCATAGTAACCTATAGGGCTACCATAGGTCTAAGAAGAAGTAGACTTGTTTGTGTAGGATGGATTTCCAAAGGAATCTAAGGATAAGTGATAGGAATAATAGGGTGTTCACAAATAGTAACATCATCAAGAGACTAGAGTTATCTAAATAATCTTATTCTAATGATGCCCAACATTTAAAAGTTCTAGAATATCACCTATAGGCCTGAGTATATGAAGGTAAAAATCCACAAGTTTGAGGTGTTTTTGATATTGGGGGATACTAGGGAGTATTTATGGCATGATAAAGGAATAGATAAAGTTTAAAAATGTTCCATTGGTGACTTAAAAAAAATTAAATTTTGAATATGACTAAAGTCCTTTGAGTTTTCATAGCTACTTGAATGGATTTGCTTCCACTATTTGTAATAAGAACAAGATTTGAATCTATACTCGATTTATAAATAAAATGATCACAAAAATATAAATATATTTCATATCTAAATGGATATCTACTTCTTATGAGACTAATATCCCTCAAGTGCACAAGTTGTAGGGTATCATCATGATACCAATCCATTAAGAATCACTCCATTATTTCATCACAAATTTTCACACTAAATAAAATCTATAAAATTGATAGATGCTCAAAATCCTTACATTAATTCTATATTATATAACATCTTGTATTAATTTAGTCATATGAACACAAAAATGGTCATTTAATGCATTCAGGTCATCAATATGACCTACACTACCCCAATCACAACTCTTTGGATCAAGTTCAAAGTAATTAGTTTTCAAACTTTAATTTTGACAAACCTAGGACTCCTATAGATTCCAAAAATCAATCTGGAAAGCACAAAAACCTTAAAAATTACTATATATTTACCAAAAATGGACATCAATTATAAAAATTATGTACTAAAATCCCTATGTTTAATAACTAGACCCTAAAAATGTCTAAGTACTAACCAAATTGGATTTTGAAAAACTATTTTCCACATTTTAAGGTATGTAGTTGTGAGAGCAACTCTATCATATGTTAAGTGACCCTAATTTATTATAGATGATGATGGATGATGAAGGATAAGGAGAGAGTGAATAGAAATGATGAGGGATAGTGAAGGTCAATGAAGAAGTAATCAAGGATGATGAAGGAGTGATTAGAGATGATTAGGGATGGTGAGGTTCAATGAGGGAGTGATTAGGGAAAATAAATAATGATGAGAGAGTGATTAGGCATAATGAGGCATGAGTAGGAAGTGATAGAGATGATAGAGGGGTGATGAAAATGTGAAATTAACATAAAGTGGTCATTTGATGTGTGAACGCCATCAATGTGACCTATGCTACCTCAATCACACCACTTTTCATCAGTTTCAAAGTGTGGTTTGCAAAATTTAATTTTGACAAACCTAAGACTCCTAGAAATGTGAGGAATCAATTATGAAGGAATAAAAATCTAAGAAATGACTATATGTTTACCAAAAATGGACATCAATTACAAAATTATGTCCTAAAATCCCTAGGTTTAATACTTATACCCTAAAAATGATTAAGTACTAACTTGATTGGATTTTAAAAAATTATTTTCCACATCTTAAGATGTGTAATTGTGAGACCAACTCTATCAAAATTTTAGTGACTCACTTTTATTATATTTAATAAAATAAATTTAAAGTATAAGAAAATAAATGTAAAACACAAACTTATACTTAACATTTATAGTAGTAAATATAAGCTTCTAGCCAAATTTGCCTTCATGTGCAACTCCCACATGATTTTATGTCAAAAATAATAAGAACACAATGATGTTATCAATAACACTATCTCATTATTAATAACATGATCTTGTTACCTATTAACCAACATTCGATCAGTTTGTTCAAATATATAGAATATTAATAACATGATCATTCTTTATTTTTACAATAACATGATCATATTATCTATTAATGCAATCATGTTATACATTAACGTGATCATGTTATGGCTCGATAATTAATGATCCATAATTTAAATAATTAGATTTTTTAAATTAAATAATGTAATCAAATTATTTATTAACATAATTTTGTTACATAAAATATCCATGGAATTATCCCCCAACTCTGTGCACTTACCCTCAAATTAGATTTTAACCAATCATGAGGATGCAAATTTTTTGATTAGAACTCTCACAACAGCAAGGACAACTCAAAACAAAACAACAATATGTTCAAAAAACTTAGGGAAGGGAAACACACAACAAAATGGAAAAGTGTACAAAGAACTTAGAAGAATTTAAAAATACTACCTACCCTAAACTAGCTAATAAAAATGGCATTTACATAAAACCATTGAATGACTATACAAAATAACTACCCTTTCTTAATAATCTAATACACTTTACATTTTATAGGGTAGCCAACCAAAGATGGAGAAAGAGTAGATATTCAAAAAATTGGTGATATGCTTCTCCAAGAATAATAAAAAAAATAAACTCACTTACCCAATTTTATTGATTGAACATACAACTATCTTGGATGGATAGGCAAGCTGATCTTGCTCTTTTTGATGCTCAATTTTTTGCTCTAAATTAAGCACAACATGTGATCTTTCCTCCTTGTTATCTTCCAATTGAGATATATATTAAATAGGACATCATTTTGTTAATACAAACATTGAGAAATAAAATTTTACCTCACTCTTTCATTTTGATACTCCATCATTACGTTCCTTAAGAAAAGTCCAATCATGGTCTGCCTGAAGAGGAACATAATTTTCTCCCAAGATATCAAACAAGTTCTCCAACTCCATTTCACTTGTTGGTGTATGAAAATAATCTTGAGATAATTATGATCTTCTTCTTAAATCACATGCTCATATTGAAATCTTTTTTCACCCTCAATGTCCTCCTCCATCACATAAAGTGGTAGCTCATCAAATAAGTTGATGTCTTCTTCTTCAGGCTTATCATCCACTTCATCAAAAGTGTGCTCAAAATAATGATTTTATTCTTATCCCAAGCCTAATTTAATGGTATAATGAGGACTACCAATAATTATTTCCTCATCATATTCAATTTCACCATCATTGTCTTCATCTAAATGGTCTTTATTTGATCTCCATACAATAGGTCTTCATTTGCAAAGGGAGATGGTGGGAGGGAAAGAAGGTCCACTTGGTAGAGTACTAACATAATGAATAATGGGATGATATTGGGGAAGAGTGGGATTAATATTCTCGTGATATAGTGGAGGGTTTGAAAAATTAATCCTAAATCTTGGAAACTTCCTTGGCTTGTCCTCTATAACCTCTTCTCTCCTTAGATATTGTATTGGAACATTATGAGTGGGTAAGAAGCTTATAAATTTCCTAGGCTAAGGAGTTTTTGAAACTTGAGGAAGAATGGGTGGATATTTCATAATCATATAATCTTTAATGGGATGGTATAAGTAATATTCTTGTTCTCTATCAATCTCCCTCATTTATCTCTCAAAATCAAGTCAGATATCTTTGGCACTTTCTTAGGGCTGATTATGAGAAACATAGATTACAAAGAGATGATTATAAGTATGATTAAGTTGGTCAAATTTGGATTGTTCCCATTAAATATAAGCCAACTAATTATTAAATTTTAGACCAAATCTCTTTATTTCCAAAAGTTCATTAGAAGGGATAGTTTGACTAGGTGGTTGGGGAGGGAAGGAATGGTAGTATTCTTGATAGCAAGGTTGCTCATACTAATAACTATAGCCATATGGGGGAAAAATAGGTTCATTATATGACTTATATGGATTTTAATAGGGTGGTATGGATCATTATGTCATTGATAAGGAGGTCTAAAACTAGAATTCCCTCTATATCCAACCATCTAACTTCATATAAAAAGCAAAAAATAACTTGGAAAGAATACCTAGGATGCTAAAACCAACTAGATGAACTCAAATTTGATATTTATTCTTATATAATTCCTCCAAAGGATGATGTAATAAATAGTAGAACTAATAACCCTTTAATATATGATGTAAGGATTATGAAACCATATCCCATCAAGCATGTTAGAAACTATTATAGCCCAGAATTGTACCCTTGTGAGAGGGTTATTCATTATCTCTCACTCTTATCTAAAAATGGGATCAAACCCAAGTTTTGTGTATCTTTTGATGGGATTTAAGCTCCAAAGAAGGCTAGCTCCTCTTGGTATATCACCTACACTATTGGTTTTGACTAGGAAAAGGGTAAAAAGGGCTATAAGGAATAAATACAAGAATATAAAGGGTGATGCACCAAATTTAAAGACACTCCAAATTTCTTAAAACTAACACTAAAGAATCTCAAAGATAACCTTCACTCACATGATCTCTCAAACTAGTCATTTTGAATTAGTATTTCTAAACTAGGCTCACTAGACAAGAGATAGAGTATGGAGGAGTATCAAGAGTCAGACTATACCTTTATCAGTTTTCAAAAGAGAAAAAATTCAAACCTATAAACACCTTGAAATACCTAAAAAAAGGAAATAAATAAGGACAATCACTAAGGAATAATATTCCTTCACAAAGTAATCATATACAAGCTGACTATTTCACTAGATATATGCAAAGAAATAGGAAAAATAAGTTGTCTTATTGATTCAAGAGGTTGTTACACATTTGAATAGTGTTTTTCATTGTTAAATGAGAGTATATATTTTACAATTAATAATAAAAAGGATATATAGGAGAAAAGGGAAGGGAGAGGAGAAGAAAACTTTTAGAAATCAATAAATGTGATTCAACCACCCTCCATGGAGCTCCATAATATAAGAGGAAGAGGTAGATGAGTCTCAACAACTTTTAAATCATTTATTCACTTATTTTACTTAGAAAATTAACCCTCCAAAGTCAAAAAGGTCTTCAATCTCTCCCATTGGCCTAAAAAGGCACTATAGGACAAAATTTTCTTGAGGAAGATGACATCATGCTTAAATAACTTGAGAAAAATATCCAAAAATATAGAATATTTATTAAATACTTTAACTTACTTTCTCAATTCCCCAAAAATCCTCCACTTGACTTATACACCACATCTCTAGTTGGTCTTCTAGAATCCTCCAACAACTTTGTGAAGCCTTGTCACTTTAGTATTAGATTCTTGCACTAACTTTGAGGGATAAATTTTTATGATTTATTATTTTTGACCACTCATATTTTATCCTCGACCCTAAAAAATACACCATGGGACCTATAAATCCTTTGGACTCCATTAATGGAGGTCTTCAAGCTCAGGCCATATTCAGCTAGTTATCCTAAAACTTACTTTCAAGGCCATTTTTTCACCATGATAACTAATTTTATACCTTTATAAAGCTTTCAGGCATCCATATCATTCCTACGAGGAATAAAATGAAGTTTTATGCTACCTTCAATACCTACAACAATGGTGAAAACCTCCATTAAACCCACAACCATTCACAAACCATTAGAAAACATGGGGTTTTAACCTTTTAGCTCAAAACATCACCCTATAAACCCATATGAAGGGATAATATTTCCATGTAATGGTGATTCAAGTCCCATTAGGCTTCCTTCATGCATTTATTCAATTTCATCCTTTGAAGACCTATAAAAATTGGTATTTTAGGCCATTTTGGGACTCCTAAACACCCACACATGCCAATTTATTCATAAAAATATGTTAAACATGATATTTAGAGATTCCATTATGTAATACAAATTTTTTCTAAGTGATTACATATCATTTTATGGGCTAATGAGCTCAAAAACTCAAAATTGGTCAAAATATGCTCTTTGGTAACTTGTAACAATTTTAGGCCTTTACATGGTGACTAGGAGCTTGAATTATCTTATTTTTTCTCAATAATATTTATGTTTGGCCTACCATTCCTTTTATACCATTATCATACTTTTATTCACTTGTAAACTCTTTAAATTAGTTTGGGAACGTCTGCCACCTTCCAAGCTTAGGTAGGTCTAGGGGGGTTTCTTTGCTAATTTTAGCCACTTGGATTATATATTGAATTTTAAAACTAAACAAAAACATTATAATTGATCTTATACAAACTATTTATCACTTTTACATATTTAAATCCTTATTTTGACCTCTACTAAAGGCTCTTTTAAACCTAGTTTTGAGAATAGACTCCATTTATGGAGATATGAAAACTTGGTTTTCCTCTATTTAAGTATAGTATGGCATGAGACCAATTTAAAAAATACAATGACATAGAAAAATATCTCCATGTAAAATTTCAAGTCATTTAATTGAGTATAACTCAAAAAATACATCTTTTGGGGTTGCCTCAACTTGCCTTGTCAATTTTCTTAGCATTTATAGCTCTACTTTTTTACATTTTATCAATTTTTATGAATTATAAAAACTTATTTATTTTTTAATTATTAAAAATAGGCACCCCCAAAAATATTTCAATAATTTATTTTTTATTATTAACCATGAAAAACATTTGGAATCACCAATTTAGTTCTAGTGCACATTTAGAAATTGTGAACTATGAGACATAAGGGGAAAGAAATAGGGGAATATTGAGATTTATAAGGTATCAAGACCTAATTTTTTTTTTTAAATTAAAAAAAAAACCCTAAAAATTATCCAATAATTATATTTTATCATTAAATCATTTAAGTTCCTCATAAATTCTTTTTTTAACTATCCCACTTGTATGTAAAAATCTTAATTTTTGTAAATTTACACTTCTTCACATTTAACATTGAAATTATGAATTTTATAACTCTAAATAATTTTGGTAAGACTTAAAATAACATTAAATTTAATTAAAAACTCTCAATTGAGGTTTAAATCATCTTTCATACCTTATAACCCTCCAAGAATCTTGCCTAGCTCCATGCTGACTATGAACAGACAAACATAAGATTGTGACAAAGTAATTGATGATTACACTATTTTTATGACATAAATAATATAATTTAAAATTATAAATATTAATTATAACCACATATACCAAGTTTCATGTTTGGATTATATCTATAAAGGCCTTAAAACTCATTTTTATCAAAATTAACAAGTGGGTTGCATGTGTGAATGACTATTTATGAATGTAAGAGGTTTGTGATAACATAAAAAAATATTAAAATATTAATGTGACTTAAAAAATATTATTTAAACTTATAAACACTCATTATCACCACCTATACTAATTTTCATAGCTGGATCTTGCTTCTAGAGACCTATAGATGCATTTTTTTCAAAATTAACTAGTCATTGCCTGAGGGAATGACTTTTCATAACTATAGGAGGTATGTAAAAAAATGGAATATTACACTAATAATTTATTATTAATTAGGGAATATAAATATTCATATGGTCATGTATGTCATTTTAACGAAATTTTAGAGTCTAACTCCACCTATAGATGCCTAAAAGTCAAAACTTTCTCTAAGACTGGCGTAGGCTATATGTGTGAATGACTTGGAGAGTGCCTTAGATATAAGAAAAAAAAATGGGGTATATAAATTTTATATATGTCCAATGGGAAAACATAGATTCATATTTTTTTCATGAGGACCCTCTATACCAAATTTGGAGGTTAGATCACCTCTCTAGCATCTTTAACTCTTCAAATCTTCTCTGAATTAGCCCTCAAGCTTATGACTGTGTATATAGTCTGAAACAATTTGATCAACCTTGGACATGATTTAATATCGTATTATTTTTTTGTGTAGTTGAATTATATCACTCTTTATATTTAATTTATCATAGTCATCTAATTATATAACACTGCAACTTTCATAAGGAGATCTCCATATGATGTTTGTGAGAGCACACTAGGTCAATGAAATTCTAAACACTATTATGTGTATATAACCCCTAAGAGATGATCATAATGTATTAAGAACATAATATAAACCTTTACCACCTTAAATTAAACCTTAAAAAGTTTTTATAATTTCCAAAAAATATGCCATTCATCTCACTGTATCATGGTTTCTTCATTGCATAAGCTAGTAACCATGACATCTCAAGTATATGGACTACAACCTCTAGGTTAGATTCAAAGAAAAAAGTGACCTATCATTATTTTCACCTTAAATTGCATGATACCATTCTATAAATCCCCTTAGGTCTTCTAATTTAACTTAGTTAGATCACTTGCTTATGATGAGGTATCTCACACCAACAACTCTCCTTAGAACATAATCAAATAGTTGTAAGTGATGTTTTTGAGCTAGGAGAGCCAAAACACTAATTTTTACCTAGAGATGATATTATCATAAATTTTTTATTATAGATGCCTAAAATAGGATGGAAAAGGCAATCAATAAGGCTAAAAACATTGAGTAGGGTCATGAAGCTAGTTTTCTCTTTCCACCATTGGATCATCCATTATACTAGGACTACCTCTTCTTTAGAGATTTAATAGAACATCCTTATATCTTATTGGATCATCTTCAAATCTCGTTGGAACATATTTATATCTCATTGGAGCATCTTTAAATCTCATTAAAGCATCTTTAAATCTCACTAGAGCATCTTTAGAGCTTACAGAGCATCTTTGGAGCTCACTGGAGCATCTTTGGAGCTTGCTGGAGCATATTTAGAGCTTACTAGAGCGTCTTCAGAGCTCACTATGTTCTATGCCAAGTCTTTAAAGTTGTTGCTAAAAAGGTGCTTCCAAAACCATTGATAACTTGTGAAGCCTTCACATTCTCTCTCAATAGAGAGACAATAGGTTGCCTCTTAACATCTCCCAACACCACACAAGAGGCTATATAGATCCCAAAACCACACCAAGACCTTCCATGATACTACACTACATCATCAATTTAGGACTTGAAAGAGACTATTCATGAAGGCAAAAGGTCACTGAATGGTCTAGGAGAGTGTCCTGATCCATATAGGTAAAAAAAATTTATGTAAGTTAATTTTGGCCAATATGACATGTTAAAATATCACTCACACACATATAAACATGTAATTAAGGCTTAAATCCACATAGAAGGACATTAAAATGTCCACAATCTAAACAAAGAATACACACAAAACATGAAGCAAGAAATAAAACATGAAAAACATGTAGTTTCTTAAAATAAATAATTTGTAATAGTAGTAGATTAAATAACTTACGTAACCATCAAGATATTATTATCCTATCCTCTCTTGAGATTATCATTATGATGATTTATGATTTTGGATCAAAACATTGAGAATCAATTCTTAAAAAAATGTAGATTCCATAGTTTATTAAGATATTAGTGTGTTAGTAAGTGAGAAATATCAATATATGTTATTCCATTTAAAAAACTAATGCATGACTAATATAAGACAACAAAATAAAGATAAAACTTATGTATAATATTCCCCCAATGTTCTTTATAAAGTATAAACAAGTTATAAGTGGCTTCTATTTGGTTTAAATATGAGAAATGATAGCCTATGCTTACTAGGACAAGAATGGGGAAATAGGACAAGAATGGGGTGCACTCATATCTAACTAGGGAATTATTATTTAAATGTTGTGTTTGATTGTTGGATAGTTAAATAACTTACAAGTGTGTTTTATAATGGCATCTTGTATGCTTTACACTCACTCATGTATACTTGTGAAGTGTATATTATATGAAGTATATATCATATGCAAAAATTATCTAATGTAAATGAACTAAACATAAGCATGCACATGTAATTTTTTTATAGTTTTTTTATATGTATATGAAGAAATATGATAATCTAAAAATAAAACAACACATCCAAAGGATGTAGATATTCAAAATTTGGATCTAGTGAGAGATCATTCGGTGAGGGATATTAAATCTTGTCAAATTCCCATAGATCATCATCATTGTGGTCATCATTCCATTCATGCTTTATAATTGTAACCTTATATTTGTCATTATGATAAATCATGTGTGTCCATATCACATGTTATTATATTGTGTAAGAGGCCTCTTATGTGGTTTTTTGATAAATAAAATCAGGGTTCTATTTATCATTGTAGAATCTATGATTATCATTGATACCATCATGAATAATGTGAATTGTAGTATCCTCAAATTTAAATGTTATAATTTTTTTGTAACTAATCAATTATAGCTCCCATCTCATGAAACCATTATTTCCAAAATATGAAACTCATTTAAATTCATGTTTTTATAACAAAAATTAGTGTATCCACCACTTTGGGACCATATACAATTGGTATTGTAATGTGTCTTATTAAATTTTAGTAATATATAACATTTTACAATTCATCTCTACATTCACTATGTGATGAAGGAATGTAAGTGTAAATAGATTGGGCTCTATGTCCTCATCTATTTCCACATGTTTTCTATATTCATTCTTAATGAAAACCTAAATAGTCAAAGGATTATTCCTGAAATGCTTGTAGTGTATGCATGTGCAACCTTGTTATTGAGATCTAGGAGCTTGTGTATGGGTTTTTTTAATTTTTATAGTGGTTCTAGCCTTATATTTATAAAGTTTTGAAAATAATTTTGAACAAGTATGTGGTATTCCTTGTTACTCTATGAAAATGAAAAAAGGGCTTACCCACTTGGTTTGATAATACGCTAGTGAATCTATCATACTATTGGCAAAATAATTAATTCCCTATCAAGTAACATATGTATCATAACATGTGGTCTATCATGTGCACTATTAGTTTTTATCTTGTTAAATGGATCAATATCCATAAATTACACATAATTTACTAAATTTTTGTATGGTGAATTATTGGTACATATAGTGAATTTTTCAATGTATTATGCTTCATGTACTCTAGAAATGTTATATTTGATAAAAATGTTAGTCCGTGGGACACCTAATAGAATTATATAATGTGTAGTGTCTACGTGGAATTTTTTAAATCCATATCAAAGTGATTACTTTCCTATAATTGTATGTACTCGTATCATCACCTTGAAATCATCTTTGTATCCCCTTAGATGAAATGGTGTGAAATTAAACCCACATAAATAATTATCAATGTTCATTGGCATACTATTAGTATCATAATAGACAACAACATCATAATTGTCATCAACATACTTTATGGATATTAAATTTAGATCTTTTGATTTGACCAATAAAGGTAATTATTGTATAGGTTCTTCATGGTCTACCTTCTGAGGTGAAAAATGTGATTTTGAGTTATTTGTAGATTGTGTCTTATAAGTATTTATCTTAGACTCACCAACCTCATATTCTTGGATTTTTTTGATAGGAATAATCTATGGTGGTGTAAATATATTAGATTAAGATTCCCCAAAATATTATAGATTGTCATTAGGAGGCTCCATAATCTTAAAATATCTAAATGGTTAGTTATCAACTAGGCATGCATATAAATATCCATCATGTATAAATTTCACATCTATATGTAACATAGAAGATACAACTTCCATGGTGTGTATCCATGGTATGACTTTAAGTGTGAATATGTGCACTATTGCAATTATCTCTCATCTTGGATACACATATAAGGATATAATTTCAACAACAATAGTCATTATAGGACTTAATAGCCATTTTTAGAGTTCTATTGGTGAGATCACATTACCACTATAGGTTGGTATATCATGTGGTAACTATTGTCACCAAATATTTCACCTTAGAAGAGGTTATTCAAGCCTCTTCCAAATTTGGGAAACATGAGAACATTTACAGGTATGTGAGTATACCTATATTGCAAATGAGCCTCTAGATTTAAGAGTTAGATACCTGAATGTATCTTAAATGATCTTATCTATACCAATTGATTATTTATGGAGAAAAGAGTTAGGGAATGAATGAATATAAACTACACTAAATTAGGTGATGCATCAAATTTTTAATGATCCAATCTTAATATTGACTCATTAACACAGTAACAGACCATGAATGGAACTAATGCAGTGCCTACAATGATATCCAAGCAATAATGTTTCACCTAGAAGTCAATTTGATAAATTTATATTGGAGGTAAATTAGGGTAAAGATTGATTAAAATAACTTACAATCAATTTATCCATGATATACTTGAGACATCAACCTTAAGACACACTAGATGACCTGCAAGAAATTTTATTAACACTTAAGTTGAAGTTGGACTTATAAAGGGAAGATGACAACCACTTTTTCATATCAGAAAAATACACAAACTAAGCTTAGATTAGTAAATAACTATAAAAATACTCTATTCATTACTCTAAAAGGTGCATAATACAAATTTTGGTAGAGTATAGTCATACTGGCCTAAGGGATCCTCAAAAATAGCTTAAAGGCTATATTTATAGAAAAAGAGAGTAAGAGAGAGGGATTTTGGCACTAAGAAAAGGAATCAAATGAGCACAATGCATTTAAAATATATTTACGATTTCCTATACAAAATATGTTCATTTATACTTTTTTATTGATCTGAGTCACTTCAAGTGGTTGCATAGTTACATTATTCCCTCCTTGATCTTCCCCAATAGTTGGAATAATGGGATCAAGTTATTTTAAGATGGGTTTCAACATCAATATGGTTAGAATATTTAGATCAGCCTATTATATCTTTGTCTTTTTTGTAACTAATCTTCACTTGTTCACCATGGCATGCAATAGTAGAGAGAAGGGTCTTTTTCATATAGCTAGTCCTGGAAATAAAACCATTAAAGTCTACATGTATGCCTTAGTGAAATACTTTGAAATTTTAGCTCTGGTCTATATTAGACCATGATCAAACTCAGATTGATACCTTTTATTTAGATTTCCCCATCAAAATTTTCATTGTAGACATTTATCTAACCAACCTATGCTTACCCTTGTTTGATTGGCCATCAAAACATAGCTTGAATTATTGATATTTTGACTCATCTTGATTCATTGATCAACTTGATTTTCATAATTAAATGTGTTCCATCAATTTTGTATTATCTTGAACATACTCAAGCCACTTGTTAATCATGCATTGATCTCGAGATCCTAATATTAGTCTACTACTTTATGGACTTATGCCACATGGTGGCCTTTCAAGATCTTTGAGACTTTGAATCATCTCATACCATCAGATCAAGATGAATGATGCAACATGGACTATTAGATTTATTTGGACCCACCATTTAAACTCAAATGGTTATTTCATGAGGTTCAATTTTAACATCTACTCACCCATCAATTGACATACATGGGATTGTCAAATATGTCTACATGACCATCAAATTTTGGACCCTAATGGATGACTACTGAGATTGGTTGTGATGTTTGTGCACCTACCACCACCCTACTAGATCAACTTTATCAAAATAAATTGGCAAATGTAATTATGTCTTGGAGGAAATTATTATGAAATAATTTACCTAAAATAATTTGATTGTTTGGGACTTATACATTGGGATATTTTCCTTGAGACTTTTGTATCAAATAATTATTTTTATGGAAATGAATTCAAATTTTGATGAAGATCCTTTGGTTTTAGACATTTTTTAGAAAAGATTTACCTTGTACCTTTTGTTATAACTTTATCTTCGAGTTTTATGTATCGAAGAAAATGTTCGAAAGAAATGACTCTTTTGGAAATATTACTTCAGACACATTCTTAAAAATAAATAACCTTTGGGAATTTTGTGTAGATAAAATTTCCAAAATAAATTGAACTTCAAGGAAATTATCATGGGACAATTTTCCTACAATAATTATGTCCTTAGACTTTTTCTACAGATAAAATATCCAAAAGAATTTACTCTTAAGAATTTTTTTATTGGCTAATTTACCTAAAATAATTAAGTTTAAGTCTTTTTTTCTGGACAAAATTTCCAAAATAATTTTTACTTAGCCTTTTACCTTTATGACAAATTCTCTAAAATAATTTTGCCTTTGTGAAAATTGTTCCAAACAATTTTTTTGAAAGAATTCCAACACTTATCTAAGTAAAGTGGAATAATTTCTATGAGGTAATTAGGCCTTGTACTTTTATTTTAGGCTTTTTGTGGAGCAATTTAATAAAGATAACTCTAAATTATCTAGCACTTAGGCTTTCTTGGACTTGTTCTTACAACTGCTCAATCACCATGAAAATTTTCCACTTGCATATATGACCCTAAAATGACCCCTAAGACACCAAATGATATAATGACTAAGGTAGAATATGAAAAAATATTATAATGGAATATTAAATGACATCAAATAATCCACAAAATACCCTGTAACATTATAAAAAATCCCTTACACAAGATTCCAACTATAGGGGGTTGATCCATTTTATCTTGTTGGGAAAAATGGTCAACATCTTTAGAAATTTCCCAAGCATGGCATGTTTACTTTGCCATGACTAGGTGCCTAATCCTATCCATTGGGTTATGGAGTCATAAATATATAGGATTTATATAAAAACTACTTCTATAACACACCAAACAATAAAAAATAATAGGTTTAAAACACAAAGCAAGAAACACACATGTGCTTCAAAAGCACTTACTAAAACACAACACACACAAAAAAAGAAACACACACCTACTCTAATATTTTAAAATCCTTATCTTGAGGTGAGACATCTAATCATACCTCAACTAGGGTAAAAAATGTTTCCCTTGGCATCTTTATCACTCCATGAAGGTAGCCTAGAATGAGGAGCATGCTCATCACCAATCATTTGCATATGTAGGTGATAAATAACCCTATCACCCTTGAATATTATTTGGTATAAAAGTGAACTATCTGGTAACCTCATTAATTATATTTATTTATATTGAAGATCCTTGGTTAGATATACAATCCTCTTTATCATTCCAATATTTGATATACATTCCCCATATTGTAGAATAAGAATGATGATAGTGGCCTCAAACTTTTTATTTTCTTACACAAGATATACTTGATGCTTGGGAGTATAAATTTATTATTCTTTAGGATCTAACCCCTCTAAACATGTCTCAATACTAAATGGATCTCCTAACTATCCTTTAGGCACAATAAATCCTTCCTTGACCTCACTAGGCCCCTCTAGAATTGTAGGATTTTGAATAGTAGATTGATGTCCATCTTCCTTAAAAACATGCCCTTTACATTAATAATTTATAGAACACCTGATAGCCTACCCATTAGTTTCATCAACAAACACATCAGACATACATTTCTTGGGAGAAGAAGGAATATTACCAATATTTTAAAATTCTTGACATATGGCCTCAAATATTATCCATAATTCATCCTCCTCTTCTTCACAAATGTCATCATCCAGAGAATCTTCATCAATAGTAAGAATGAAAACATAATTCTTCCCATTATGGTGATCAATTATATTCATCAACCTATGATCATCATACTCATGAATCATATAGTTTTACTCAACAAGATGTGAATGTTTGACACTTATCTCAACTCCTTCAAATGGCTCCTCATGCATGATGTAAGTCCCAATATTAGTTTTCTCAAAGTATGAATAAGGATCATGCCTATATGAATATGCACCATAATCATCCAAAAATAGATGAAAAATTCCCTCAATCTTGGAATAAGTTCCATCATCTAGAATGGAAACCATTTCTTCATGAACAACATAATTCAAATTAGAACTTGTCTCAATGTAAGGTTCAATATGAAACCTTGCAAGAGGTTGTGTCCTAATTATCACCTTATCACCCTAACTTGTTCTAAAATATAATAAATACTATTCAATTAAGAGATAGCCACATATCTTAGCTGTAAAGTCTCATGATAGGTAGATTACAAAGTGAGCTAGGAGGTCAATAATAACTATATCTTAAAGGATAGGAAAGCTAGCACAATCAGGAAAAAAAACCTTTAAGTTTTTTCTATCAATCATACTATATTGGTAGGTGTATTATCCAATTGAAGGACCCCTTTGCTATGTGGCTCATATTTTAGGCCTATCTTGTCATCTACAACTTTGGGTATGACAGAATTAAAATGTCCACTATTGACTATGCAGTTGTGTACCAATTTATCACTCATTATGAGAGTGAGGTAAAATGGTGGAGGTTTCTTATTCCTATTAGATGGTTCAAAAATATTTTTTGGATCATTTTCAAGGACAACATGACTATTAATTTGATTTGAATATGAAGGACTAGTAGAAATAGTGGGAAATTACTTTTGTAACAATTCTTTTTGGCTAGGCATGTGAAGGATATCCCACAAGGAGATATATGCTTTGGCACTTTTCAATGGATCCACTATGTTTAGATAATTAATACTAACCTTTTATTTTTTTCTCATATTTAAAGATTTTTTTTGAAATTTAGGAATAGAGGCACCTTGAACAAACCTTGCCATATTTTGACTTGTTGGAGGTATAGGAGATTTTGTAATGGTCACACTTGTATTCATACCTTGCCACTTTATAGGAGGATTGGATGAACATATGGTCATGATGATGCCACCTCCTACATCATTACTTTTGGACCTTGTATTTTCTACAATAGAGGCTCTTTGATTTAGCACAAAAGTGTCTTAAACCAAAAAATTGGTGAATATCTCTCCTTGAGGTTGTCAATCCTCATTAAATTAAATTATTACCTCATCCTCATTTGATAGGAGGGGAGTAAATACTCCTTGAGCCACCTAAGCTTTCTCTCTATTTTAAATAGCTTCCATGGATTAGTCTTGCTACCAATATTCTCCCTATACCAAATTTTTATGAATTTGAATCATCTCCCTTGCATTGGTGGTAGAGTTAGAACTATACACATTTTTAGGCCTATTAGAGTTAGGATACCATTTACCTCTTCCTATTTCATATTACTGACCATATTATTGCTTATGGGAGTAGTAATTCTGATAGGTACCTTACTGCATATTACCTCTTCCAAGCCTAGCTTCTAACTATTATATATATGCATCTTTGTCCATCACATTATCTACCTTGTTAGGATATAATTTAGGCTTGGTATTGGTATTAAGAGTTTGATCCACATCTGGAGTATTGGAAGAAACATGAGACAATGGAGGCATAGACACTTTAGGTGGCAATCTTCCATCTTGGGTGAGATTATGTTTAGCTTTGATAGCAAGCTCATATGATTTAGGGAGGGTGAACCCCCCACATATATTTAAGCATGACAATAATTTTAGTCTAAATGGCTTTCAAGTAGGTAGGGAACACAAAAATAGCAGGTGGTCTCATGGAAGGAGGCAATCTATGCCAAGTCTTTTGAAACCTTTTGTTGAAGTCATGCATTATTTATTTGGGTCCCTTTTTATCATATTAAGATAATGTATGAGATAGTCATGGTCAATTTCATTTCCAAATCTAGAAGTTAACAACACCCCAAATTCATCCCATGTTATGATGCATCCACCTTCTAGAGTCCTATACAAATCAAGAGTGTTCCCTTTAAGGGACATGGTAAGGAGTCTAATGTCAATGTTTTATCTAACACTATTATGGAAACTAAAAAAGTTAGAAACATATCTAATTTTCTAACTAGGTGTGATATGACTCTTATGATTAAATGTGGGCACACCTTTGTGGTATTAGGAGGAATGGCATAATATGCATGAAGTTGAACTAGATTATTAGTATTGAAGGCAAGGAAATAATGACATCTGGCCATATCTTCTTCTTCAAGATATTAAAATTTTTTAACCTCTTCCTCCTTAGAAAAAACTACTCATTTTTCAAAGGGTATATTAGGCTATGGATACTAAATTACAAGAGGAATTTCAAGCTGAATGGGTCGGTTAATAGGATTGGATGTTCTAACATAGGATGACATAGTGAGGACCATGAATTATGGGTGTAAGTTTATAAAAAAATTATGGTTTATAACCATATTTACCTTAAAGGAGTCACCAAATGCTGATTAGCACATTAATTTGTAGCTAGTGTTTGTCAAGACCAATATTCAGCATGACAAGTTATCTTGAAGATAATGTGTCCCACTAGGTATGCCAAAACTATTATCACCAAATATTGCACCCTAGAAGGGGTTATTTAGGCCCCTTATATATTTTTTCAAAATTGGAACATTTATAGGTATGTGGGTGTACCTATATTGGAAATTAACCTCTACATTTAAGGGCTAGCTCCCTGAATGTATCTTAAAATGCTCTTATCTATACCAATTGATTACTTATGGAGAAAAGAGTTAGAGAATGCATGAATAGAACCTAATCTAAAGGAGGTGATGCACTAAATGTTCAAGGATAAACTCTCAATATTGACTTATTATCACACTAATAGACCATGAATAGAACTAATACAATGTTTATAATGATTTTCAAGCAATAGTGTTTTAGCTAGAGGTTGATTTGATGAACTTAGGATGCAAGGAAATAAGGGTAAGCCTTGATTAAAAGAACTTAAAATAAATTTATCCACTCTATACCTAAGACATCAAACTTAATACACACTAGATGGCCTATAAGAAATTCTATTAGCACTTAGGTTAAACCTGGACCTATAAAGGGAAGATGACAATCGCTTTTACATATCAGCCAAATACACACACTAAGCATATATTAGTAAAGAAATGAAAAAATACTCTATTCATTACTCTAAGAGGTGAAAAATAATTTTTTTGGTAAAGTCTAGTCCTACCATCTTGAGGGATCCTAAAAAATAGCTGAAAGGCTATATTTAAAGAAAATTAGAGCTAAAAAGATGGATTTTGGCACTAAGAAAAGGAATCAAATGAGCACAACTCCATTTGAACCATATTTACAATTGTCTATATAAAAATGTTCATTCATACCTTTTGATTGATCCAAGTCACTTCAAGTGGTTTTACAGTTACATTATTCCCTTTGTAGACTACACAAAATTGAACATAATGGTTCTAGATGTCAAAATGCCTTGGGATACCCTAGGGACCACCTAACCCTTCTCAATTTACTATCCAACCCATCAGACCTTGGGTCTAATTAAATACTTAGCTAATTGAATCACTAAATTACTAACCTAACCATTACCCAACCCTTTTTAATTTACTTTGGCCCCTTTTCCATTAAGTAATCGACCTGCAATGGTTAGCTTGACCATTGATAGTTAGGTTGGTCATTGATGGTCAGGTCTACCTCATCTTACACAAATACTAGCTACATGTAAGATAACATGACACAATTAAATATGTTTTCCTTTCCCATTACTAATGAACTCCCAAGAATCAAAATTAGCAAGCTAACCTCCTAAGTAACCTTCTATCCTCCATCTCTATTTGCTTATAAAAGGAGGGGAGTAGGAGGTGAAAAGGATCAATCATCACAAGCATTCTTGCACACATGTACTCAAGTTTTCTATCCAGTCTTCTTCTAATAATTCAATAACAATAATAGATATCTAAACCTTTATCAAAATTAATATCAAATCAAAGTACCATTACTCTACAAATTTTTTTCCAACCATTAATCATCAACCATTTAGCAAACAATAGGTATATTTGTACTTTAGTTTTGTTATTTTGGTTTCTAACCTCTCTCCCCCATCAAACATTTCATGCATCTTGATTTATAACTCCAAGACCCTTAAAAAACCCTTACCTAATCATTTATCCATTTTAAAACTCTTTTCTAAACACCTCCAAAACTCCATGGGTAACCATCGATAGTCTACATAAACACATATAATCATCTCTAACCGTTGATGGTTACCCAACCACTGATACCGCCAATGGTCACCCTGATCATCGATGGTCACTATGGTAAGAAATAAAAATAATTTATTTATACCCCCTAACCAAATCTAACTTTCTATGTCCTTACGTATTCATATATCCCTACTTGATTTTATGAACTTGACCTAATCTATTTTAACACTAGTATTGACCACTATTGCTATATTTAGTTATTTTCTCTAATAAGCATTCATTTCTTCTTGTATTTCATTTTAGTTCCTTTATGTTATTTTATTCAAGTACTTTCATTTTATCACTTTCAACTTAATTTTTATCAAAGAGTGGATTGATAGCTCTTAGAAAGCTCATATTTCTTGGATTTAGCTCACGTTAGGTAGTCCACCAAACTATCTTAATAAGAACACCTTTTGTTAAGTGATTTATTATCTACAGGTTATTCCTTCCAAAACAAAGAGTATCTCTCCATACTTGTTTGGATTATGCACACATCAACAACTAGGTTCTTCTACCACATCCTTATTAGTAGTTTCTTACTTGCTTCCTTTCATAAGAAATATATAGAAATTAAGATAAACATTTTGGCATGCCTGGTGGGACCTATTATCATCTATGTTCCCCTTTCTTCCTTTATTCTATTTTCATACAATGAAATATGAAATTTATTCTGGACATAAAATAAACCTTGCATATATTGATTGCTTACTTATTTTTAGTTCATCTAGTTAAAAGCAAAAGTAATCAATGGTATTTTCACTCTTATTATCACACATATTACCAAGCCACATAATCAATAAACACATCAAAAAATATTTGAGACAAGGCCCAACTAGGATTTCATCACCTAGCAGTAACCTTACACTTTTCTAGAAATACCACTTGGAGGTCATTACCAAGGAAAAACCAAATTAGCTCTTTGATTAAGTATAAACTTTGAAAATAAATATATATTGGCTAAGCACCTGACACCCTTATCATTATTGTGTGTGAAGTGAAAGTGTAGGCCCCAATACCAAGCCATGTACTGATTTCCAATATAGATTCTTTTTTAGAGCCTTTAACCCTTGAAACCAACCATAAACCTCCTTTCTAGTACCAGATCTACAAACCAAATTTCATCTTCACACTTTCTACGGAATAAGACAAAAGAGATATAAAAAGAATTATAAGTTTTAAATATACTTTAGTGTATGTTTTGATTGCCTTCAGATTATTTTTCTTTTACTTGATTTGTGTTTGATTTTTGAGTTTCTCATCATTTATTTTTTATTCCTCAAATGGTCTTTACTAGACAACAGTTGAGGAACCAAACCAACCAAGAACCACCTCCCTCTTCTTCCTCCTTCATGGAGTATAATTATGATGTTGAGAGTTATCCTCATCTTTCTCCCACTCCTACCATGCCTTGGATAGTTGTTTAGGGTTATGCAAATTAATCTACCTTCCTTGATAATAACCTTATATCCCTTCAACATTACCTCAACAACTAGGTTCTTCTACCACACCTTTATTAATAGTTTATTACTTGCTTCCTTTCATAATAAATATATAAAAATTAAGAGAAACATTTTGGCATGTTTCTTACACCTTATCTCACTTAACCCCTATTTCTTTGATTCCTCCTATGAGCTACCTATGCCCAACCTATGATAACCCAATCATGTTATTCCACCCATAACCCATATTCTACCACCATCCAAACTGAATCCAACATCCCAACCAATAGCTAAACACCCCCCACACCAAAAAACACCTCCAATATAAGGTAAAACTCACCCCTTGTTACCCATACCTCATCCACCATGGGGGTATCTTATACCCCTATTTTTAACATTCCTCTTATAACTACCAACCCACCAATTTCCAACCCACTTCAAAAAAATTCGTTCTATACATCTTACCCTTCGACTTATTATAACAAGAGTTACCACTCAAGCCCAACCAACTACCAACCCATTCACACCTCCAAATCAACCCACATCAATCCCTCAACAAATACCCATGACATCCTTCCAGTATTTTCTTAATCCAAAAGGATACATAACACCTTCTACCTAACCTTTGGTTCCCATTAACCCTTATGTGGCATCATCCTAACTTGCAATGACCACATACCAATATGTGGCATCTTTTCAACCTTCCATCACTCATCCATATATTGTTGTCACCAAACCTTAACAAAACTTACCACATAATTATGAAGCTTCCCAAGTAGATTTGGTCAAAATGTTAATGGAAAAAATGACCAACTTGGAGTCATTTATCTCTGAGTCTCATAACCTTTATATTTGATAAAATCTATAATGAACCTATCCATCCATCCATCCCTATTTGATCTTATACTCTTCAATGGGAAATACACAAGTTTTCCAAGTTTTAAAATAAAGAGGACACCAAACAACACTTAAGATCATTTTTCCATTATTGCTACTTGATTACATATGAATATGCTCTTCTCATTTGTACCTTTACTATATGTTTATCTAGACTAACCTTGGATTGGTATAGTGCTCTCACCAAGCACTCCATATTTTCCTTTTCCCAACTTGCCCAAATATTTTTAGATCATTTCTCAATTGATATATCTAAAAAGGTCTCTATTACCAACCTCTAATCCATTAGGCAATTTGATAATGAATCAATTGCCAATTTCATAGCTAGATGGAGAGGTCTTCTCCACAAAATCTCTTTCTCTTTACCCCAACCTAAGTTGATTAAACTTTTCTCTCAGAGTTGTGCCAAAAATATTTCCACTACTCTGCAAGTTCAAAATTTTTAGAACCATCGATGAGGCTTTCACTATGGCACACAAATTATAAATCAGAGCCATTAATGATGCAAAATTAAAATTAAGGAAAAAAATTCTATATTTAAATATAATTATCCTTCCTCATCCAAAAACACCAATCAGTCTAACCATCCCAATAATAAACCAAAATCATCTACAAATTTAGTTGTCCTTAAAACCACTCCACCACCAACTATTAACCAACCTAACCAAACCAATTCATCTAACTCTTCTAACCAACAAAACTAAATTCAAAACTAAGCTACCCCAAAATAATACACATTGATAGGGGAGTCTTATGCTTTACTTTTGGATAAATTATTAAATCAAACATCATACAAATTCCTCCCATAAAACTCCCCAATAATTTGATGCTTCTTTCCCTACACCTAGTTGGTATAATGAGAATGATCTATGTGCTTTACACCATGTCATTAGACATGATGTTAGTAGGTGTAACACATTAAAAAGCATTTTCCAAAACATGATTGATAAGGGAAAACAAGTATTTGATAATCCCAATGCACGCCCAAACAAATTTCTTGACATATTTCATAAACATTTACCTAATCATGTTCCTTCTACCAACTATGATGATAACAAACCAGAATCATCTCATGCTCATGAGGTCCATGTGGTTAATGTCATTATTAGTGAACCTATCATTGAGGAGACCATTAAATCAACTACCTCTTCCTCTATTTCACTCATTGAAGTGGTGGAATCACCCTCTATTCTTTTACACACCCAAATAGAGGAAGAAAACAACACTCTATTTTTACTTGATGAGGCCATGAGCCTATCCACATCTCATTTGATAAAAATATCAAAGGAGGTAATAATTACATGAACTACCTCTTCTTCCACTCTATTCATTAAAGTGGTGGAATCACCCTCCATTCCTTTGGACACCCAAAAAAAGGAAACAACCATCATTATTCCTTCACTTGGGGCCATCACACCTTCCTCCCCTATCATAGAACCCCCCATTCTCTCTTCGAGAACCATCCCAAAAGAAGAGATTACCTTGTCTACACCTTCCATAGAGGAAACATCCTCCTAAATTTTGTAACCTTCCATCAAGAAAAAAGGTGAATAAATCATTCCCATACCTCAACCTATGGGATTAATCTTTGAAACCAATGATCAAGGATCAAACAAATTTATAAAACATTCTCTATATTTTTCCAAAATCTAGAGTTCACTTCTCAACCTAATCTAGATAGATTCACATTTTGGCATCATCTTGGGATCCCATATCAAAACAAACCTAAACCTTCAACCTCACTTGCTTCTACCATCAAACCTATCATTAATTAAATATCTTCATCAAACACTTCTCCCTCTAAAACAATAGGGGAACCATCCAACCCACCTCCATCTAAAACTGATAAATCACCTTACACCTCTCTAACCAAACCTGTCAAGAATATAGGAACACTTCCTACACCTAGCCTTACTCACCCATCTTTGAATTTGGACTTAACCCCATATATTTCACCAAAAAAACCCTAACCAAACCAACTAAGAAGGTGGAGCCACCCAAACTCCCACCTTGAAATGGAGCTATACCACCTCTTTCCCTCTTACCATATATCTTAGGACCCCATCCTTCTATCATCCCAAAAGCTCATCCTTCTACCAAGAATGTGAACCATCCCACAACAACCTATTAATAATTTGGTAAACCTTATCCTTTTCTCTACCTATACCTACCTCCACCAAATCATCAAACTCCCCATCATTCTTAACTAACCTATCTACCTCTACCTTCCCACCTATCATCAAACCTTCATAATTCACCTCTAAATCTTCCAAATCTAAACCAAACCAAAATAAAATAATCCTAACCGAAAACACATACTAAAAACATTCTACCACCTATAACTTCCATGGTGAAGCCTACTCCTAAGAAGGATCCCACTCCTAAAACTAAAAACCCAACACTTCCAACACCTTTTCTCAAATATTATTTGACCATTATATAAAGGTTGTTAGAAACCTCTTACTTAAACCTACCACCTATAAAACATTTTGAACCTTCATATACTAAACCATCATAGTTAAATGATAATTTGATCTATTTATGCCATATGACTCCTAGACATGACATAGGGAATTGAAAAGATCTCTAAACACTTGTCTATAGCCTATGGGATGAGGATGATATATTATTAGAGGAAACTACCTTGAGTCCATTACCAACCCAACCACTTACCCAACATTTACCTACTCCACTCTCATCTAAAATTAAGGAGGAACTAAAGCAGCCATCTATCTCAACACTTCCTTTCATCCACACTATCCATATGGTTACCCAATCTAGGGCCCAACAAAAGGATAAGGGAAAAGCCAATGTGTCAATACCATGGACATAACCTTCTACCCCTCAACCTTGTAACCAAACCAAAGAAACCTCACCTTTGTCTTTACCTTCACCAAAACCCAAAATAACCATTTTGAATTCATCTCCTTCTAACCCTTCTAAATCTATCTAATGAGTAGTGTTAAAATAACTTCACTAGACACTAGTGAAGATGAACCTTTATGAACTAATCAACATCTCACCCCATTATTTACAAGCATTAATAGAGGCCCTAAAATCAACATAGGTTTAACTAGAAGACCCTTAACCTCTTGCATCCTTTATTTCAGTTCTTCAACTTTTAACCTTTGTCATATTCCAAGATTCAAAAATATCTTTCATTCATTCTAAAAATCCTGATCCTCCCTTCTTCATCATTGTATACATCAATAAAAATCACATCAAAATGGTGATTATTGATAGAGGAAATGGTATTAACATTATATCCTCTCATGATTATGAACAAATGGAATTGCCTAAGAATATTATGTTAGAAACTGTAATGATAATCCACTCCTTTAATGATACTATGGCCATGACCTTGCAAATAGTCATCCACTACATCTGTTGGGACATCACACAATTCGAAAAATATTTTACCATGTAGAATGTGAGTTACAATAAAATGTATTACTTTGATTCCCTTGTGTCTATGAGATGACTTGTGTCCCATCCACCTTACATCAATGTGTCAAGTTTGATCATGAAGGTCAATTTGTTAGATAAAAGTTGACCCTAGTCCTTTTGCATCTTGAAACATGACATATCAACCCAATGTTGTTCTTCTTCCTCTCTCATCCACCTCATCACCAACTAACAACAAATACACCCCTACCATTGATGAATCTTCAACTAGTTCATCTATCCTTTCTTCTTAGATCCTCGTAGAGTACCCCTTGGAGCCCATGTTCCAATGTCTCTCATTGGGGGACTATCATCTTTTATCCTTGGATGCTTTCCCTACTCCTCAAGAGTATGGAAACCTAGACCATAATCCTAGTTATTACCCTAACATCAGAACCATCATCCCTTTTTGGGCCTCCCAACCACCAAACCAACTTAATCTATGGGGGACTTGATCATCCACTTCTTTATTTTATGACTAACTCTACTACCCAACCATTTACCTCTAACTTCTACTATCTTGACAAATCAACATTTTCCAAATTATACCTTCTTAGGTGTTCCTATAAGGTATTTGGCCTTGATTTTTATGAATATATACCTCACTAGTTACCTTTCATCAAAACCTAGAAACCTCATTAGCTATTTGGCCTTGGGTTTATACCACCAGAAGAACCCATTGATTCACCAAAACCCGTCACTACCATTCATGAAAAAAACCCATCTTCACCAACCCAAACTCCTTTGAAGTTTTAGGATTTCAAAATCATTATTCCTAACTTTTTTTTTAGTCAATACTATTAGTTTAAACCCCCTAACCTATCAAAAGGATGGTTGAACTAAAACCCTTCCTCTCATTCATCTTGAAATAGTAGAAAACAATTCTCCTACCATCAACACCATCCAACATTAGGATGATGATTCCATTATCAGCTACTTCGGTAAAAGGGATTATTATATCCATAAATCCTTTCCTCCTGAGAACCAAACCATATTTAATAAATCCACTATCGATGTCAACTTGGGTACTTAGAATAACCCTCATATTGTCAAGATTGGTCAATCCTTAAATTTTATAGAGTAAAAAGATTACCCTTATTTTATTCATGACTAAAGAATATAATTTTCTTAGTCCTACCAAGGTATGACTAAAATTGACCCTTCCATATACCTCCACAACATTTTCACCCATCTTAATGCTAAGCCTATTCAGTAAAATCTTCATAAGATGCACCCTCACATTGCCCTTCTAGTCAAAGAAGAGCTTCAACATTTCTTATCTATTGATTTAATCTAACCTTTTAACTATCCCCAATGGGTTTATTAAAATGTTCCCTTTACCAATCCCATAGGGGCACTTCACCTCTATATTTATTTTCATGACCTTAACCTTGCTTTCCTAAAGGATGACTTTACTTTGCTTAGCATTGACCAACTTGTTGATCTTATAACTAGCCATGAGATGTTATCTCACACAACCAATTTCTTAAGATATAATTAAATCTTGGTTGCCCCAAAGGATAAACATAAGAAATTATTTATTACCCTATTTGAAACCTTTTACTATAGGGTCATGCCATTTAGTCTAAAGAATGTTGGATCAACCTACCAGTGTGCAATGACCTACATCGTCCAAGATCTCATCCATAAAATCATAGAGGACTATGTAGATGATCTCTTATAAAAATCAAAATATCACAAGGATCATCTAAAAATTAACATAATTATCTTCAAATCCCTAATCCATTTCCATGTTAGACTCAACCCCAAGAAATGTGTTTCTAGGGTCCCATCTAGAAAGCTTCTTAGCTTTATCATCTTTCTTTGAGGAATTAAGGTAGACACTAATAAAGTCAGATCAATTTTGGAGATTCCACCTCCAACCCACCTTAAGAAACTTCATAGCCTATAAGGGAAGTTCCAATCCATCCATCACTTCATCTCTTAGTTATCGAATAGATGTCAACCCTTTCACCACCTTCTCAAAAATGATACATCTTTTAAGTGGACTAATGACTTCCAACTAACCTTTGATTCACTCAAAGAGTACTCTATTTATCCACCCATTATTACTCCTAATAAAGAGGACCAACCCTTCTACCTTTATATCTCTACCATAGACCATTCCTTATGGGAAATGCTGACTCACCATGATGAACAAAATAAATAATAAGATATCTAATACATAAGTTGAGTACTTAGAGTATGAGACTTGGTACACCCATTCCAAGAAACTTTGCCTTTACTTAGTATTTATGGCTTACAAAATTCATAATTACCATCTCAATCACAAAAAAAAATTCATCACTAACATTGATCCACTCAAGTACATGTACTTTAAACCATACTAAAACTAGTGTATGCTTAAGTGGCTCATGCTTCTAGCTAAGTTTGACATTGAGTTCCTTTAATAGAAGTTAATTAAAGGGAAAGTTATTGCTGATAAATTATCCAATGATCCTCTACCAGAAAACCAACTGATTCCTCTTACATTCCCATATGATTCTATCGTGACTCTTTCTTAAGAGAATCCCACCTACCAAATGACCATGTTCTTCAATGGCTTTAAATGCTAGTGTAGTGGGGGTGCCATTGTTATTCTCATTCCCCTCAATGGTGAACCTATTCCCCTTTCCTTTAAACTATATTTTGAGTGTAAAAATAATGTGGCTAAGTATGAAGCCCTAGTAATAGGTCTCCAAACCACTCTAGTCTTGTGAGTTAAGATAAATAGTATCTTTAGAAATTCCTAACTTATGGTCAACCAAGTTAAAAAATCCTACCAATGTAATAATGATGTCTTGTAGAAGTATAAATAGTTAGTAAATATACTCTAAGCATTATTTGATCATTACCTTATCTAGTCTGTTCCATGATCTACCAATAAGTTTATGGATACAATGGTTTCCCTTGCTTCCTAAATCCCATCTCAACCTACCAATTATAAGCTTTTTGTCACCATCCACTACTTTATCACACCTTCTTATATCAATTCTAACCTCCCTACCTTTTTTTAGTGTGGAAGCATCTCCATCAGTGAATGGTATAAATAAGACTTAACTACCTCAACCTTGGCATCATTTCTCCAAACCTCTTGAGGAATGCTTGAAGAGCCTTTATTTAGAGTACCTCTCATTATACCATACTAGGGGGAATCCTTTATAAGTGTGGCTTTGATGGCCTCGTTCTCCATTGTATACATAGTCATGAAACTTCCCATGCTATCAAGGAAATGCATGATGTAATCTATGGGGGACTCTTTAGTGGTTTAACTATTTATAAATGTATCTTTTGCCTTAGCTACTATTGACCCACCCTAAATCAAGACTAGTGTAATTATGTAAATAAGTGTGTTAAATGTCAATAGCATGCCAATTTACATCATGCACCATCCCATGGACTTCAAGTATCCAAAGACTATTAGACATTATCATAATGGGGACTCGATCTCATTGAGGAAATCATTCCTCATTTTCACAGTGATACCAATCCATCATTACCATCATCGAGTATTTCACCAAGTGGGTGGAAGCTATTACTCTTAACTCAACCAAAGATGATAAGATAGTTGATTTTATCAATCATCATATCATCAATCATTTTAGTGTTCCCCATAAGATCATCACTGATAATGGCAAATATTTCAAAAATAAGCAAGTTCAAGGTCTTTGTGATGCATTTGGGATCAAGTTCAGATTTTAGTTGCCTTATTATTCACATGAAAATGGATAGGTGAAAGCCTCTAACAAAATCCTTAACAAGATGTTAACCAAAGTAACCAATGTTTTAGGTCAGGATTGGCACTTACACATCCCTTTTACATTATAAGTGTATTTCACTAGAATTTAAAACTCTATGCATGCAACCCCTTTCTATCTAGTCTTTAGAGTAGAGGTAGTCTTACCTCTTAAAGTTTATATTATTTCTCTTTTCATATCTTTACAAGACATCATTATTGAGAGCTATTAATATGAAGATTATTTATCATGAATTGATCTACTTGAAGAGAATCACCTCGTAGTGCTTAAACATCTTCATGTCTACCAATAGAAAATCAAATGTGCCTATAATAAACACTTAAAAGAACAAGAATTCAATATCAGAGACTTCATCCTAAAGGAAAACCAACATGTAACCAATATGAAGAAAATTAAAAGAGGCAAGTTTGCTTTCAATTAGTTTGGACCCTACATCATAACCCACAAGTATGGATCAAGAGCTTACCATTTGTACTCTCTCGAAGGCAAACTATAAATTGAGCCTCTTAATGCTTCACATTTGTATCCTTTCTTCTATTAAAAATGTATCAAAATCACTTCTTGTCTAACTGAAGCTCATCCCTTAATTTATGATATTTTCACCCTAACACCTTCCTCCTATCCCTTTTAAGGACAACCAATTACAAGATAGAACCATGTGATTAATCATCATAGGAATATCCTAATCTTAAATATGGGTACCATGGCTCTACCCATAGCATGGTTCTCATGGATACTTTTTTTCTCATATCAAATGGAATCCCATGGTCATTGTCTCTCAAAACCACCCCTTTTAAACTTAGTCTTTTGTGCTAAAGTTTTGACCTCATAAAGGTAAACCTCTAAGCCTATATAGACTTATCCATGTCTAAACCAAAACAATTTAGGATACCAAAATATCACTTGGGTCACATATATCTATCATTTTACACTTCTCCCTCGAAGGACAACTACCCAAAACTAAATTGATTAAAAGATACACTGCTCCCTTGAAGGATAGCTACCAAATAAACAAATCCAAACTTAAACCACTCCCTTAGAGGATGGCTAAGTCAAATTTGTCAAAATCAATAATTTAAAGCTTCTCGTATTGATCAAATTCATAGAATTATCAAAACAAAAGAAATAAAAGACCCTATATCAAAATTAAAATAATCTATCTGAAGAAAGTTGTAATTATCTTTCATATCTAGCATTAGTAGAATTCCCAGATCAATCAGTCTATAATTTACATGAAGACATGGACTTGTCTAATATGGTTCTTAGGTCACCTATAGAAGGGGAAAACTAACCCACATAAGGTTACCTTACCTATCACCCATTTACCCTTCACCTACCACCTACCTCCCATTTTTACCATCTACAAATTAAGGGATTATGAGCTTACTTGACACAATGTGATCAAGACACCCTTTTATCAATTAAAACATGCTAATGAAAATCATTTTAAAGGCTTGTGTTCCTTAATCCAATCTAACTTTAGTTTTATTTTATTCTTACCAATGAAAAGGCATCATGATTTTTTTATTATCCTCTCATCATTGGTTGATGTAGACATATGTCTCATGATTCTTATCTTTTTTCCCACATATAGTTTTTTATCTCAATTTATTTATGTGGTTTCATTAAAATCATATCATAAACCACATCATTCACCATAATCAAAACATTACATGCATAATCAAAGGCATCATCATAACCATAATCATAATCAAACTACAACCATAATTATAATCAAACCATCAATAACCATAATTAGAATACACATCATCATAAACATCATATCTATGAATAAAACAAAACATAATCCATAATCATGACATGCCTAAGATATAGAGTCCACATCTCATAAATCTTAAAGCATAAAACATCAAAATAGGTACACCACAAAACATAAACCACATCTATACATCATCATGAACATCATAAATATCATATACATCATGTCATCAAACTAAATAATGCATGTTATAATGTATAATCTCTCTCAAAACATTTACATATCACTACATCAACACATAGGCTGATATCAAAATCATGGACATCTATATCTATATATCTTATCATATCATGTCATGCCCCTAGGACACCACTACCACTGGTGCCCCCTACACTATCACTACCATCTAGTGTCAGTCCTTTTAGGATGCCTACCTATCCACCCACCAAAGTGGCCCATTGACCTAGAGTCACCATAACTATCCCACCTAATAAACAAGATCTATATTTACCCCATTAGAGCTACTCAAGATACTATACAAAAACAATGGCCTTCTAATACCTCAACTCCTACATCATGGCCTAGTACCATGCCAAAGGGATGGTACTTGGTACTCCTACTAGTTTTACCACTCCTCCTTCCATCTATCTCAAGATATCCCTCTCCTAGTCACCAAGCCTAATGAGGTCTTAGCCTAATCTCTCTCACCTATAAGAGTTGTAACCTGACCTTATAATGTCATAATCTAGCCCTATAATGTGGCTACATGTCCCTACAAGCTATAATTTGTGCCTATGTAGAAACCAATGTTGATCTTACCTATCCATCAAGGCCACCACCTTATACTTGTACATTTGGGCCCCCACTATTTGGATACACATCCATGGCCTGCTAGCCCCCATCATCCCACCCAAAATCAACCAATGCATAAAGGGCTTGTACCATGTTCCATGCCCATTAACAAAATTGGCATCATAAACCCCTACTCTAATATGTAGCTCTTCATGATCTAAGACCACCTCCTCCAAATGTGGCTCATATAGTAAAAACTCAACATCTTCCCTCATGTACCTCAAAAATAGACCTATAATCCCCTATACTAGGATGAATTACCTTCAAATTCTATCAAATGGGATGAGCTCAGTCTCACCCTCTCTCCTCTCATATATCTATCTCTAACTCTACAATGATAGTGTATGATAGCTATAGAGGGCCCAACTTGAAAAGCTAGCATATGGCCTCTAAATCACATTACCCAAAACCAAACCATCAAATGCATCCTTAAACTAGTCAACATCTCTCACACCTCTTTTAGCTCTAATGAGGGCTTAGTCACCCCTCCACTACATGAATCCCACTCTAAAATCCATCTAGGTGTAGCCCTCCCATGGTAACCCCAATAACCTCAGAACCCTAATATGTTTATATGCCCAACAATGGAGTACAAACCCCATGTTGATCTCATACCTCTTATGAGCTCAAAACACATAGAGATCCATATATATCTAGACCTACAAAACTAGTGCCCACTCAAACATTATCCTACCAAGAAACATCTCTATAAACACACCCTAAATAAGATAAGGAAACCACCCATTACTTAAATATAGTAAGGAAAAACAAGACACTACCATCATCATCATAGTCATCAAATGCCTCTCATCTCAAGCCCTTTAGTTTAATGGCCCATAACAAAAACCAGTAGCATACTACTTGGAAAGGGCCTGATCCTCACCATACAAGAGCTCCATCTATTCATCCCTCTCCTCACTCCCAATATGATATATTAGATCCCCTCAAATGTTTAGCTATGTGTTCCTATGAATATCCTCTAGTAGGATGGTCATTTCTCTTAATGGTAAAAGGAAAGTGTTCATGGTTGGATCCCATCTCTCAATGAGGGCCATGACCATCACAACATCTCATGATAAGCATTGATAGTATCTCATAGATTCAAGGATAACCTCCTCCATGTGTATGCAATCATCCTCTATCATCCCTCTATGTATCTCCAAAAAAATCCTAGGAACCTGATCCCTCATCTAGATTTGATCTCATGCCTACAAAAATCAAAGTTAGCATGCACACTTATTTTTCCATTACCATTGATCATTTCCATTTAATTAATTCATTCTAACCAAATCCACCTCTTTATCAACCCAAACCTATCTAAATCAACCTATTATAATACTAAGTCATAACCATTACCTCTACAACATTACAACTAACACTTGAAAGTTACCCTCACCCATAAACATTTTAACACCTACCCTAGACCATAAACCAAACATCTAACTCTTTTATAAAAAATTCTATCCTAACCCACCAAAATTTTAACACCTACCCTAACCTATTAAACCAACACCTAACTCTTTTTTTAAAACCACCTATTATAACCCAAAACCATTTCAACACATCTTATCCTAGCCTACACTTAGCATTTTAACTACTACAACATTTTAAAACACATTTTTCTAATATATTTTTATTAAAACACAAATTCCCCAATTAGTTGACCACCAATGGTCACCATGACCACAGATGATCAAGTGAACTTTTAACTTCATTAGTCGACCGCTAATGGTCAAGTCTGATTCAATCAGGTCAAACTATTGATGGTCACTATGTGTGACCACTGATGACAAAACACCTAACCCTACTTTCCTAAAACCCAATAAAAAAAACATTAAATAAATAAATTACCTAATTCTATCCTATACCCTACCCCCAACCCAAATACTCTTTAAATTTTAAATTGTATTATCTAATATTAAAATCACAAACAAAACCTAAATCTAGGTCAAAACCCCCCAAAAGCCTACCAAAATAACCACAAACTACCCAAATTCAACTTCAAATCAAATAAATCCATTAATATATCAATTTAAAACAATAACTACCTCATTCCTCAACCAATGTCAAGGATGAAGCCCACATCCCATTACTTAGCCACGTTCTCATCCACCTTATATCTTAGTCCCAATAGATCATCTCAACACATGCCTCCAACCAATCAAAAATTACCAATTCAACAAAATGCTCAGTCAACCCTCTCACACAAAATGCCAAATCAGCAAATCACCAAATCATATGGAAAACATGAAAGTCTAATTGCAAAAGGTGAAAATAAATTTTCATTTTCATTTTTTATGTTCCATGGTTTTAGGGTTTCCCCTTGATTGTTGATGGTAAGGGTGACTATCGAAGATCGATCTCGGAACCCCTTAATGTCAATGGTCAAGAAACCCAACTTCTAAATTTTTTTAGGCACCCAAACCTAAGTGCCAAATTTTTGGAGATTACCCTTCTCCACCTAAAATTTTGGAGATTAACCTTCTCCAACCAACCATTAGACCACATATACCTTGACAATGGCCATTTTTTTAGCCTAAAATATCACATATTTTTGTAACAACCTTGGCTTGGTCCTTTTAAACTACACCTACTAACCTTTCCATGTTAAACATTTGAACTTGTATAACCTAGTGCACACTACACCATTTGTGTTTTTCAAAGGAGCACTTCTTACCTTAGATACCTATGAAAATACTAACCCTATCTATAAGAATTTATAGGGATGACTTGATCAATTATGCCTAACACTATATCTCAGTTACCTTGTTACTAGTCCTTCTAAAACTGACCTTATTTTTATCAACATTTGTAACCTTAGTCTTTGCATAATCTTGGCTATAATACTTATTCATATTTTGTATGCATGTTTATGCTTCAAATTCCCAATCACCCTTTTCACCAACCTCATGACTCACTATAAACCACTTATCAAACCTTTAATTAATTTTGGTTTCACCTCATCAACTCTTGGTTTGAGGGGGAACACCTCCTCCGATACTCAGGGTAGTCAGACCTTTGACTAATTAATCTATTTTTATTTTGTATCTTATAGAGTCAAAGCCATATAATAAAAAGGGGGAAAATGTAAACACCAAAAAACCACACACAATGGTTTTAGATGTCAAAATTCCTTGAGATACCATAGGGACCACCTAACCCTTCTTGAACCATTAACTAACCCTTTAGACCTTGGGTCTAGTTAGCTACATAGCTAACCAATTCACTAACTTATTAACTTAGCCATTACCCAACCCTTTTTAATTCCCCTTGACCCCTTTTCCTTTAGAAACTCGACCATCAATGGTCATCTTGACCATAGATGGTTAGGCTGACACTCAATGGTCAGGTGTTCCTGATTCTTACACAAATACTAGCTATGTCTAAGATAACATAGTATAATTAAATAAGTCTACCTTGCCCATTTCTAATGAACTCCCAAGCATATAAATCATCAATCCAACCTCATAGGGTACCTTCTATCCTCCATCTCTCTTTGCCTATAAAAGGAGGGAAGTAGGAGGTGAAAAGGATCCATCATCACAAGCATTCTTGCACATTGGTATTCAAGTTTTCTAGCTAGTCTTCTTCCAATAATTTAGAAACAAAAATAGAGATTCAAACCTCTATTAAAATTTATCTCAAGGCAGAGTACTATTATTATACCAAAATTGATCCAACCATTAACCATCAACCATTTAACAAATAATAGGTATATTTGTACTTCAATTTTATTTTTAGGTTTCTAACTTCTCTCCCCTATCAAACACTTTTTGAATCTTTCTTTATAACTCTTGAACCCTTAATATAATATTAAATTATCATTTATCCATTTTATAACTCTTTTTTAAACACCTCTAGAAATTCATAAGAAACTACCGATAGTCAACACAACTACCAATGGTCACCTCCAACCATCAATGGTTACCCAACTGTTGATGATCAAATTGACCATCAGTGGTCACCCTGATTACTAATGGTCACTATGGTAATAAATAATATCATGTTATTTCTACCCCCTTACCCCTAACTAAATCTAAATTTTTGTGTCCCTACCTATTCATATACCCCTACATAATTTTATGAATTTGGCCTATTCTATTTTAGCACTAGTATTGACTTACTATTTCTATATTTAGTTATTTTAACTAAGAAGCATTCATTTCTTTTTGTAATTCATTTTAGTTCCTTTTTATTATTTGATGTAATTACTTTCATTTTATCTCTTTCAAATTAATTATTATCAAAGAGTGGATTGATAGCCTCTTAGTAATCTCATAATTTTTAGATCTATCTCACATTAGGAACTCCACCTAACTATCTTAGTAACAGTCCCTTTTGTTAAGTGATTTATTATCTATAGGTTATCCTTTCCAAGACAAAGAGGATCTCTCCATACTCATATATATTACACATGCATCAACAACTAGGTTCTTCTACCACACCCTTACTACTAGCTTTTTATTTCCTTTCATAAAAAATATACAAAAATTAAGACAAATACCCTCTTTGATCTTCCTTGACAGTTACAACAATAGGATCAAGTTATTCTAAGCTAGGTTCTAACATCAATTTAGTTAGAAAAATTGGATCAATCTATTAGAGATTTATCCTAGTACTAACTACTCTTTACTAGTTTATTGTGGCATATAATAGTGGAGAGAAAGGTCCCTTTCATGTAATTGGTCCTAGATATGAAACCATTGAAGTATGTATCTCTGTCTGAGTGGCATCCTTTAAAATGTTGGCTCTGGTCTGAACTAGACCATGTTCAAACTTAGCTCCATGTCTTTTATTTACCTTACTCCATCAAAAATTCATTTTTTGACCTTTGTCTAAGTCAATTGGGCTCACCCTCTTTTGATTGGCCATCAAAAACTAACTTGGATCATTGGTATTTTGACTCATCTCACTTTGTTGATATTCTTGACTTGTATGATTAAACATGGTCCATCGATATTATATCATCTTAAACATGCTCGTGCCACTTGTAAACTATCCATTGATCTCAAGATCTTGCTACTAGTCTGATGCTTTATGTGCTTATGCCATGTTGTGGCCTCTCAAGCTATTTGACCCTTTGAATCATTTCACATTATTAGATCAAGATGAATGATGCAACATGGACCATTAGATTTGTCTAGACCCACGATTTAAACTCAAATGGCTATTTTATGAGGCCCCATTTTGATTTTTGTACACCCATCAATTAACATCTTTTGGAACGTCAAATATATCTATGTAAATTTTAATCTTTGGACCCTAATGGATGACTATTAAGCTTTATGTTAATGTTTGCACACATGTCACCACCCTATTATATAAAATTTGCTGAAACAAATTAGCTGATGTAATTATGTCTTTAGGTAAATTTTTGTAGAACAATTTCCTTGAAATAATTTTCTTATTTGGGAATTTTACATCAAGATATTTTATTCAAGCCATTTGTATCAAATAATTTTTCTAATGAAAATGACTTTGGATTTTGATGAGGATCCTTTGGTTTCAAACATTTTGCCTAAAAGATTTGCCTTGTACCTTTTGGTATAACTTTGTCTTTGGGATTTGTGTATCAGATAAAATGTCCAAAAGAAATGACTTTTTAAAATATTTCCTTAGAAACTTTCTCTAAAATAAATAGTCTTCAGGACTTTTGTGTTGACAAAATGTCTGAAATAAATTAACCTTTGGGGAAATTGTCATGAGATAATTTTACCAAAAGAATTGTGTCCTTAGTCTTTTTCCATGAACAAAATGTGTGGAATAATTTAATCTTTCGGATTTTTCTTGGCCACTTTCCCTAAAGGAATTAAGTCTGTTGCTTTTTTATTTCAAATAAAATGTTTGAAACAGAACCATGCAATATACTTTTGTTGTGGGTTTTGTGTGGAAAAATTTATCTGAGAGAATTCTGAATGCTCTAACACTTAGCCAAAAGTTGAAATATTTCTTGAGTGTAATATTAGGCTTTGTTGGGCTTGTTCTTTCAACTGCTTGATTACCATGAAAATCTTCCACTTACATATATGACCCTAAAATGACCCCTAAGAAACCAAATGATATAATGACTAAGATAGACTATGACCAAAGATTAAAATGGCATATGAAATAACATAAAATGAGATACAACATATCCCATGACATTATAAAAAATCCTCTACACAAGATTTTGACTATAGTGGTTGATCTATTTTGGCTTGTGGGAAGAAATGGTCAATAATAACCAAGTTTACAATAGTACCCATTGCAAGAAAATTTGATATATTATTGGGATGCCATTGGATTCAATAGATTCACATAATACCTTATAAAGTACAAATATGTTTGAAATACATTTTTTCTAGTGAATTTATAACCTCATGGTATTCCATATGAATACCCCCTCTATTCAAAGATTATTATTACTACACTACAAATATCAGTTGAGCAACCTAAAAATATTCAACCCACATAGAAAGTTCAAAAACAAGTAGCCCACTTTCCAAGGATTCCTATCCTTGAAAATCCACTCAATCAACATTTTTTCATAGATTATAGAGAGCCACTCTCTAATCAAACATGTCCTACATTGATATCACATGACATTAAGAGTGTTCCACAAAGAACACCAACACAAAGTTCTTGTACTCCATGATGGATTATAAAGAGTCCTAGAGTTCACAATGATAAAAAATACATATAATATACTACCAATTATAAGTTTGACAATGAAATTTATGTTATATATCCATATAAACTTTTAGATTTTGACTTGAGGCTAGTTCTTTCACAGTAGCATAATACTTTCCATTTGCATGAAGTCAACCTTCCTATATTGAATATAGGACCTATTGATTGCAAGGATATTATGGAATTAATTTATTATTATGTTTTATTTTCAATTTCATATGTTAAAAAAATATATATATATTCTAGGATGTTTTAAAAATTAGACCTATGTATGATATGTGTAGATCATTTACATCAGTTAATTTGTATTTAGTATATGCAATACTTACCTATATCTAAATTTATATAAATTATGTTTCACAAGTTTACTTGATTGAGTTATAAAACTTTTCATACCTATAGTCACTGAATTTTTACCACTTTTGTGTCTAAACAGTTAGAAGAATAATTTATTGCAAATAATGGAAATTAAGCCTAAAAACCACTAAAAAATCCCAAATTTTGTTGTATACTTGGCATGCATCTTCTAAATCACACTAATGTATCCCTAATTAGGGAAATAAATTTTATGCACTTATCACCTTCATATAATTCATCTCCAGTTAAGTTATGATGTATAAAATTGATGTTTTTAACCACTTGTGTATAATAACTTGTTAAAATTCCAAATATTTTTAAAAGGCTGATTAAGATTACTTAATTAAGAAAATCCAATTAAATGGTTTGGTGAAAAATACATGGAAAATTAATGGATATATAGTTTTATAAATTCATAAATTCAACAAAATATCTAAAAGTGACATCCTCAAAATGTTGTCAAGCACTAATAAAATATCAAGAAAATATATGAATTTGGAAAGCCATGCCTATTAATTACAATATTAACTCCAAAATTGAATGCAACCGGTCCACCAAATTTGAATCATCTTGGGCCATTTATCTTGATCTTTTGATGGATGGTCCTTATCAATTCAACAAACCTATAAATACAAGGGCCTCCATAGACCAAAATTAAGCTTTATTATACAAATTTATTATTCATATTATCCTCCAAAAAGATTCACCTATTCTATTCCAATTGACCCACAAACCATACTAGATAGTGTTTAGTGAAGTGTTTGATGTCTATTGAATAATAACATTACTAAAAACTTTGACTTTTATATTCATGCACAAATATTAATGTGAGATGGATTTGAAGTGAACATCCAAACAAAATGTAAAAACATCTTGTTTAGCTTTCTAATTCATTATTTTTTCTTTAATTCTTGCCCAATCTGAGGACCACACTTGAGATGTTATGTTCTTCATTTTGATCACTAAAAAATGAAATAAATTATTTCATATTTGTTTGTTTATATTTGGCACACCTAGTGGGATCATCTAACCCAAAAAATTCCTCTAATTATTTCTTTTTGTGTTCCTTTATAAGTTTTTATTGTTAAATTTTGCTTGTTTTGGTTGAAAACTGGATATTTTTTATTCTTGGGCTAGACTTGAAAATCAATGAATTCAACCCAAAAATAAACAAATTTGACCTATAAATTGGTGAATTTTTAATCATGATAAATAATTAATTTGATACTACATATCAACAAGTTTATACTACTAAATGATGAATTCATAGGTAAAATTAGTAAAATTGTTTTCTACTTTTTTTTTTTAATTATGTTACCTATGCAGCTCAAAATAATGATTTCATCACATAAAATGGTGAAATAATCCATGATAATGGTGAAATAATCTAAGATAATAGTGAAATTATCCTAGGTAGTGGTGAAAATATTTATGGAACCAATGAATTTGTAGACAAAAATGACAAAATTATCTAGAGAAATAGTGAATTCATCATTAAAATGGTAAAATTATTCTTGAAAATAATGATTTCATCATTAAAAATGGCAAAATCATCTCTTTAATTTTTGAATATTTTTACTTGTATCCTATTAAATTATGAATTCATCATTAAAAATTGTGTAATCATCTATGCTAAATGATGTAATCAACACTACATATTGGTAAAATTGATCTTTTGTAAAAACCTGAGACCTTGAAGAATCCAAATTGTTTGCCTATCTAAAATTACTAATTCTCTTTAATTTCAAGACCTTGAACAAACAAAAATAATTAGATTTACATTATATTAAGTCTATTTTTTCTCTCACACCTCCTTTGTTATTCCTAATACTAAATCTACATTCTCATTTAAGTGTTTAGCAAATAACTCATTTTCAAATTGGTGCTTCTAAAAATTTGTTTATTTTGGCATTATTTCATTTTATGTAAGGGTTTTTTTTTGCTTATTGTTTAAGTATTTAATGTGGTAAAAATTTCACATATGCTCTCCCCTTTATTAGGGTAACTCAAAAACATGATTTCACCTACTTTACTTATTGCTTGTCTATTTGAAGGACTATTTTGAAGTATGTTCTTATCTTACCAATTCATGGAGTGATGAGAATTAGAAACAAAAGATGTATTTCCTTTTTTCATTTTTGACTTTGTGGGGTGGAATTCATCACCTTATTATGAGTTATTAGGGAATTATTAATAGTATGCCATTAACTATCATTCATACAAACCTTGTTATCTAATAGGGCATACAAATTGAAGCTATGTTAGTGATATCTTAGCTAGAATGTCCCTTAGATTTTGGCTTAACTGGTAGAACTTCATTGAGATATTATTGATGAAGTGGTCATAAAGGGACTAGACCCTTTGGTGAATGGACCATTAATCCTCAACATCTAATTAATGTATTAGTGCCCTTCAGGGACCATCTAGAGAGCCAAATAAAAAATTTAGAATATAAACCACTTTTACCAAAAATTTGTCATTGATGTAGGGGTGAAAATGTATTAGCCCCCAAAGATTGATTTTTCATACACACCTTTGAGAAAAGGATGAAATTAAAATTACACCATAATTTATTTTGATTACTTAATGAACCATTAAAATTTTAATGCTTTCAAAATGTGAGTATAACAAAAGGATCAATGATCATGTCGTCAACCTGTGTCAGTTTCAAAGGTACATTTCTGATTGCTTTATTATTTTCTCAAATATAGTTTTGTGTTCATAACCATGTTCAAAAAAGTATGTCAATTTATAGAAAAATAAAGTCTCAAAACATGTTTTCATGTATTCACACACTAAGGTGTATGCTACCCACTTTTTGAACCATCCCTCTTATATTTTGTAGCATTATGTTTTCTAATTCGAATAAGATCTTATCTCATTCAATACTATTAGGATGCCCATTCCATTATTAATTTTAAACTTACATTTTATTTTTCAAAACCAAATCTAAAAACATTTACTCTTATTCTAATTTCAAAAATTCATATGATCGAACTAAAGACCAACCAAGGCTAAAATATTCTTAACTTCAAGTATCATTTCTATGATGTCTAGGTACACTCATAGTGGGGAATTTTATGGACATATTTTTGAATAATAAAACTTATACGATCCTTTGGGATACCTAAGGAATTACAAAACAAGTGAATATGGGGAATACCACCCTACTATGTTTGGAGACCTCCCTCCCATTTCAAGATCTAGTTAGGGCTAATTTGAAAATTAAATCATGGAAGATAAAGATGAGGAACTCTTAAGACTACTATAATTTGGAGTTAATATCCTAGCTAATTTTATTGTAGAGTAATTAAATAGCCTTATTTGGCTAAATAAGTCACCTCAAGTGGTAACTATTAACCAAAGTTAATGTATTACCCAAATTACAAAATTAGTTATAGCATCATCTAGGAAAGGGAAGGGTCAACTTGTTGATCCATCCCAACATGGTCAAATTATTACTTCTACAGTACATCATATTATCCAATGGTACATAGATAATATTTTAGTTGATTTGATAACTTATTTAGCTATGACTTTGTTTAATAGTTAGACATTTTTAGAACAAAACTAGTTGATTGAATAACCACAACAACCCTTGGATAATTTTAAGTCTGATATAGATCCATTAGTTCCATCTAAATTGGTAATCCAAATAAATTATTTGAAACAAGTTTCACTTGATACTCAACATACCTTTTTTAATCATCAAAAGGTCCTTTCCAATATGTAAGAAGTACCTAACAATATGTAACAACAAGTTGTAAATAATCCACCACCATAGTAAGTAATGAGTGGCACATAAAACACATTACCTACTTCTTTTAATTCACATAAATAATATTTTCTTATAAACCAATCCTTATAATAAATAGTATATCCTCTCTAATTAACAATAATAGATTCATTGAAATTAGTAACAAGGTCCTCTAAATCAACAATGCCTTACCTATTCACATCTAAATTAGAACAAACACCACATTCATTATCAAAATAAAAATTAAATTTATAAGCTAAATATCCATAAACAAAAATATGTAAATAGTGTCTATCCCTACTTATTCCAACTCTAACTAAGCCCATCAGTTTATGAATACCCATCAAAATGCCTTCTTTTCAGCACAAAGTGTTCCTAATGTCCAAGAGTGGAATACGATGAAGGAGATTGTCTCAAGACTTCAAGTTAGTAACCAAACCAAAAAATACAAGTTTTAAAATTTATGACTATATCTTTTGATATAAGTGTTATCCAAGCACCTTTCCCACCTCATTTTAAACTACCAAAGTTTGAAACATATAAAGGGAAAGGTGATTCAAAAGAGTATCTACATGCATTCTTTTCCACATACTAAGTAGCTTATAATAAGATATATTCCTTTAACTTAGTTACATACAACATGGGTGGAAAACCCTTAGATTGGATCCTCAAACTACCAAAGGGACTAATAACCACTTTAAATGACCTTTCAAATAAGTTTGGCAATCACTTCTCCTATAACATATATCACAAGTTGATGGTGGTTGACTTATGTAATGATAAATAATGTGGTAGAGAAAGCTTCTTATCATTATTATAAAGGTGGATATCCCTATCTAGTCACTTTACACACAATATATTAGATAAATAGTTGGCTTGTGTTTTTGCATAAAACCTACACATTGAGGTTGCCTATAATTTGAGACTTCATTATGCAAACACATTTGATGAAATCATTAACAAGGGGTGAAAATTGAAAAGGAACTTATAAATAAGGGTCTAATTAAGATATAATCTCAATCCCAACCACTATCCCAAGCTTAAACACCAATTAAAGCAAGTGTAACTAAAATCTTGAGGTCTTCAATAAAAATAAAAACATGGATAGAAATAGGGTCATATAAGTAAGCCATGTGAAAATGATGCAGCCACTACCTATTCATAATATCCCACCTAATCTATTACTCACCCTAAAAAATCTTCCCCGTAATGGGGACACTTCCAAGATAGAGTTTTCAGTAACCTAGGTGAGACTATTGAGGTGATATTCTAAAAATTAGTTACAACTAACATGATTGTTTGGCCAATTATAAAACCCTTTAAGGTGAGCCAAACCAAGCAACGATGGTATCAATAAAATGAGTAATATGAATACCATTACATCACCATCCACATAATCTATAAACATGTGCAACTAAGGCATACTATCCAAGATTTAGACTATAATGGAGAAATTGATTTGGAGAAAATACCTCCCAATACTAATTAAGATTTGGATATCTATAAATATCCCTTCCCCAAGCATAACAATAAAAAACAAAGGAACAATTATAATCAAGGTTAGGGTCATCATCATAATCAAATACAAAATTAGAACCAAATCAATCATAATCAAGACCGTGATACCCAAGTTAGTCAAATTGGTTATCATAATGTTTTATATAATTATAACAATGTTGTAGGGAATGTTATATGTAACTATGTCACTATTATTAATATAATTCCTTGTATGCCATTTGAAACTCATTTGAGTGTTATCCCTTTTATTTTAGGACCATTACCATTACCTATAGGTAATTATACACAAATTTAAAGTAACTTAATTACACCTTGACCTTCATGAATTACTATTCCTATACCTTTGCCTAATTATTCTAATAAGAGTAACTCTCTCCCAACTCAAAATTATGAGGTCACAAATAGACATCCAAGAGTTAACCTATAGGGCCCTTTGCCTTCTTTCAATACAATCCCATCAATATTTTTAACCTTATAAATCTAAACCATCTCACGCTCTTACTAAGAATCAATAAAAATACCCGTGCAAATTTCAATCATGTATGCCTTATGTAAATCATAATTTTATAGGATAATATTGAATGACCTTTTTCAATAGTCCAAAGTACCTAATGAAATGAATCCTACCTAATTTTAGGCACTTTTGGGGAATTTATCCCTAGGGTAACAACTTACATTTGATCAACATGATATGTCATCCCTTGGTCCCCTACATAATAATCCTTTGTATATTGAAGCTATCATTTCCCACTAAAAAGTTAAGTAGGTTATCATAGATAATGGTCTAAGGTTAAATATAGATTCATTAAAATTAATCCATCATTTGGGATATATAGTAGTGGATATGCAACCAAATACCATCATGATCAAGGCCTATGATAATGTAGAAAGAGAATCTCTATGTACCATTTATCTACCTATCATTGTTGAGACTATCACCCATGACACACTTTGACATGTCATTGATATAGATTTGACCTATAATTTTATTTTTGGTCATCCTTAAATCCATGAAGTATGATCAATCCCTTTTACATTACACCAATGCATTAGATTCCCTAATTTTAGACAAGAGGTTACTATTCCTAGTAATTTATAGCCATACTAGTATTGTAAGAACCTAGAAGCTGATTATGGGAACTATAATTATTTATATAACACTAAATTTTTAGGTAAGAAGGATAAACAAATCAGTCCTGAATCTCCAAAATCTAATTGCATTGACCATAGTGACCCCACATCCACTTTTAATCCACATTCTATATCAATTTCATACCACTTTATCATTGAATAAGTTGGCATTGCCAAGTATCACATTAAATATGATTTTCATGTTGGCAAACTACTAAAAAAAATCCTATCGAAGATCTAAACATACTATAACCTCTAGTAGTCCCAACATGATATGGTAAACTAATACTAATTCCCATCAAAAGTAATAGCTTGTGGTTATAAAAAATATGTCTCCAAATCATGATTGACCTACCTATTCTGAAGGATCTTAGTTATATGGTGGTGGTTTTGCTACATGTTTTCAAAATGCTAAATATCCCATTCTTAATATAATCATGGATAATTAGAACTATAAGTGAAAAGGTCTAGGGATAAAGGCACAAGTTATTTTTAATCCCATCCCCACAACAACACATATAGAAAATAAAGTTCTTGGATTCACACCACTTAGGGGTGACCCCATAGATTTTGAGAGTGATACTACTTTATCAACTAAATAAAAAACTCTTGGTAGAGATATAATGTCCCATTATATCACATATAATGAGTTGGCCAATACCAATTTTTTTGATACCAATGTCATTCTACCATCATAATCCATTCTCTCCTTGCCCTTTATCATCCCAATATATTTAATTGGGACCAAAAATATTCTATCATACCATTAGATGAATTTTAGAATAAAGAGTCAATTATTGAGTTCATGGGTCTAGAAAATGAGTTGATAGTTGGTGATCATGAATAAGGCTTTGAATTCACATTGTACCTTTTATTGATCTTAATTTCACCCTTGAAGAGGTTGTTTAGGCCTTCTTCATTTAGATGATATAATGAGAACACTCAAACTCTGTGGGTCACCTATAGTTGGAGTGAACCTCTAGAGAAGGTTTACTTCTTTTGATGGATCACCTAGACTAATGATAAACTATTACACTTGTAAGAAAAGGGAGAAAGATAAATAGATTAGAACCTAAAAATTTAATAAAGGTGATGCACCAATGATTTATTCTCCCTCTACCAGCTTATTAACTACATTATGACTCAAAATTGACTAAAACTTTCTTACACTCTTCTCAAAATAGGCTATTCATACATTAATATTTCATATGAAGTTTTTGATTCTATGTATAGGGTACTAAAGTTACAACTAAAGGGTCTTAAATTAGACATAATTAGTTGGTTTCCAAAACAACTCACTTGCCTAGACAATGTCAGCACAACATACAACCTATATAAAACTCAACCTATTGATAACAAGATGAGAAAAAAGTACATACAAGAGGAATAAAAACTCCTATGACAATTGTAGATCAACTAAACATCAAAATCCCACAAGCATAACAATGTAAGGTAAATTTAAGTCTCATATTGATTGAAAGGCTTAAAAATCTAGAATTATAGGAATAAAATATTAGTCATACCCATAATATGGATCATGCATGGAGCAAACTTTGTATAATTTTTTTTCTAGAAGAGAGTCCTTTTTTTATTACAATTCTACATGCTTAAATAGGCACAAATGGAGGGATTGAGCTCTTGACTAATCATACCCACTAACAAGGTCATTAAAAATTAAAATCATGACTGGAGAAAGTATTCAAGGAAGAGAGAATATATTCTTGGGAACACCAATCAAATCTTGTATGATTCTCTACTATATCCCACTGGCCTGTAACTTCTCTTTTGTCTATTTGTGGATGTATTTGTTCCCATGATGAATTTGACTAGATTCCATTTTCCTCTCATTAGTTTTCCTAAATTTATGTTAATTTGTGTCATGATTATTAAGATAAGGACACTCCAATATTAATTATTATGAATCAATTTAGCTACGTAGTTTGCTCATGGATTTTAATTCTCAAATAGGCAAAATGGGTCATCAAAATTACCTCAAATAGTGCCAACATAGATGCGAACAAATTCTATAGTGGTGGGTTCCAGCCATAGGTATTTTTTATTTCTCTTTCATTACTTGGATGAAGATATAATTGGGTGTTGACCATTATTTTGAAGTAAAAACGAGATTATGCCACATGGTATCATCTCACTATCCCATTTACTCATAGGATTCTACACTTGTAAAGATGGTTTTGAGGCTCTATTTGAAGAAAATCTTACATTTTCTTCTTAACACTTAGAAACTTTTCTAAATGTTTTTTACTTTGGCTTAAGATTTAATAGTATTCATGTTCTATTTGGTTTCCACTTATCACCTAATCACTCACTTAGAGGCATTGGTGTTTTAAACTTGGTGGATGGCTCTAGATGCCAAGTTACTAGGTTTTGGGATCATGTATGATACAAAGTTATAGTTTTTTAATTAGTTTGTTTATTTCATTTTTTGTTACGATTAGGTTATTTATCTATTGTTTGGTTGTATAACCAACTTATTCTCCCATAAGCAAGTAATTTACATTGAATATATTTCTAAATTAATTTATCTTAGATTAGCACCAATTAGTGGTATCAAAGCATCAAGGAATCATGGAGGATTGAAGATGCTTGGTTTCTAGTTAACATAACATACAACTGAGTGATATTTATTTATTTTTCTCCATAAGCATTCCTTGAACTTATCTGATGATATTATTATGTATTGGTGTTAATTGAAATAATACAAAAGAGATATACAACTAATTGGCTTGAAGAGATAGATAAAATCAAAATCTTATATACTCCACCTATATGGTGACTCCTACAAAGAAAAATGGTTGATGGTAAAAGACAACATGACTGAGGTATTTTTTTGTGTATTATAGTAATAAATTTAATTTGTATGGTGATGGCTTGAAGGAAGAAAATATATATTTTTTATACTGCACTTCAAAGACCAATTTGTATAGTGTTATTTTTTTATATACTACACAAATTTATAAACTAGTCTATATGGTGCTATTTTTTAACTACACAAATCCATATGATGCTTGGTATGATATCTATGATGAGTTAGAGTTATTAAAATATTTAAATAGGCACCAAAGATGGTATGATGACACTTAATATTTCTCATTGTCAAAATACTTAAATACCAAATAAACCCTTTACTACAAATTTGATTGTGTAAGACTTACACAAAGCCTTCAAATCTAGATTATATGGCATAGCAGTCAATTTTGATATAAAAATATTTAATTTAATTTTATGGGATCCACTAAAGGTGAAAAAGAATATAAAATATTTTTACATGCAAGTAATAATACTTGACAAAATATCATGATAATTTTTTTTTAAAGTTTTCACATCCAATAATTTAGGTTATGAGGAATATCTTACTTTTATATTTTCAAATCTATCAAAGTCAATTTGGATAAATATATTTTTGATAAAACACTTCTTAACAAGAGGTTCAGAATTCCAAACACCCAAATTACCTTTCGGTCAAAAATTTTATTATATTTTGTATAAAAGTAATGATGTAAAAGGAGATATAAGGTTTTATTATTGTATTTTTAAAAAAAATAAGTCCTAGAATATTTATAATAGGAAGATATTTCGAGGGTAAAGACAAAACCCAAATAACATTCCCATTTCTAACTTGACTATATTTTTTAGACCATGGTGAAAATTGTGAGATTAATATCTAAGAATAAATGCTTAACACTGAAAAAATATAAGGAATGGTTGATGAATATGGAAAACATGCTAATTTTTAATTATTTATGGGAAATAATTGAAAAAGACACTAGGCAACCCACTAACATTAAAAAATTACTTGAGTATCAAAAATGTGATAATCATGCTCTTACTTTATTAAAATATTCATGTTCTACATAGGTGATTATTCATATTGAATATGTTATAACTAGTGCATAGAAAGCATGGACAATATTAAAAGATATGTATGACAAATAAATTGCCTATAAGACTATTTATATCTTAATGCAGTTACTTAACAATAAGCTTAGCATTAAATAAGTTATATCTAAATATCCCTCTCACATGAAAACTCTAAAACAAGAGTATTGTACTATAGGGGTAAAATCAATGATGACATGTTGATTTATGTCACATTGCATGGCCATATTTATACATACACCAATTTTTTTTAAATGATACAACTTAGTGATAAGCTTAATGGTGTCATATTTAACTCTATTGGTGAGTTGTTCACTTAGCTTGTGTGATAGTTTATAAAGAAGAAGAGTATGCCTACTAAAGATGCTTATTATAAAAATAATAGGTCCCATCATAAAGATAATCAACATATAAAATGATAATTTAAAAATAATTATCAAATAAAATCTTCAAGTCATTTTATAAGACACTCTCCGTACCAGTTTAGATGGTCTCCACATAATTCTCATCAACACTCTTCAAGATCTTCAAAATACAAACATCACCATAGGAATTATTCTCACTCTTATGGTTGTTATAGTGATTCAACTTGTTATGGGTCTCATAAACATAGGAGATATCTAAAATATTTCAAATGTGGTGGTATTGGACATCTTGCAGATGTATGTCCTTCTTGATGACCCCACTCTCCACATAAAATAAAGCTTAGGAAAATTACGTGGTTCATTCTAGTGGTAGATAATATGGTTAATATAGATATTACAATTATTATGGAACTTATTCTAGTCATGAGGAATCCTATATGGCTAAGGTATATGGTCTCAATGGACTTGATAGCTTATTTTGAGTGATTAGTTATTCACTTATCTTGTGTGAGCTACCAGGCTCAAGACTAGGGTCTATTATAGTAGAATTTTTTGCTTGTGTTCTTATTTTTAGTTCCATTTTTGGATTTTCATAAATGATATTCATGACATGGAGTATAAAGTGTTAGTTGATTTTTATTATTTTGGCACACATCTTCTCACCTCTCACTTGATGGGGGAAAAGATGTTACATTTTTTAGCCTTTGATAAGTTGTCAATTATAGTACAAGTTGATAGGGGTTATTAAAAATTTTAGTGTTGAGTAAAGGTCAAGAAAAAAATTTAGACATTAAAGAGATGTGAAATATAAAATATAGGTTTATTGCTTATACAGGTTCTTATGTGGGACCTTATGTGGGTTAGTGTAGTTGGACATGCCTAATCATGTACTACTATAGTATAATATGATGATCACTAAGGATGATAAGTATTTTATTATGTTCATAAACCTTTTTTTACCAAAATCATAGGGGACAGATTATTTATGGAGTGACATCAGTTTTTGGTTAGTGTTAGAAGTAAAATTCACCATTTATAGTTGTGACAAATTTTAATTAGTGAGTTCATAATCATTACTCTAGATATTTCATCTTTTATACCTCTTTGGATTAAGGGGGAGTTTTTTGGGATCCTTTATGATACAAATTTATAGTTTATTAATTAGTTTATTTGTTTACTTTTTTATTATGCTTGGGTTATTTACCCATTAGTTGGTTTTATAACCAACTTATTCTCCCATAATATTTTAAAGCTTACCTTCGTATAAAAATAAATAAAATGATTTACATTGAATATATTTCTTAATTAATTCCTCTTAGATCAGGACCAATCACTATGATTGTGCCATGTGGCATCATGCCAATAACCCACTAATTTGATAGATTTTCATAGCTACACAAACCATCCTAAGGATCTAGGTCACTGTGATTTTTCCACATGGCATGATCTCTCTCACTTAATTGGGAATTTTTGTCCTTGTCACAAATAGTCCTATGGATTCAAGTCATTGGGATTATGACATGTGGAAGTAACCCACTAAATTAGTACTTCAAATCTATGCTGACATGGATTTTCATCAGGTAACTATTTAAAGAATCGACTATCAAGATGCTTTATTTTTTGTAGCTTCTACCTAGCCCTTGACTTTTAACATTTATATTCAGGACTTGTGCCTAGACATTTCTATAACATCCTTTGAACATTTCCTCTGAGAATTTAAACTAAAAAGGCCAACCTAAAAATATGCTAAGTCCCTTTTTGATCTTCAACATTTATGTTTAGAATAATTTTTTTGACTCTTATCTACACCCTTTTATTCAAAGAACTAACATTTTGAAAATATACTAAGTATAAAGAAAACCCATTTTTCCTGAACTTAGCTAGAATTTGAAGAACCTTCCCTACTAAACTCAAAGATTTAAACTAAAATTTTCTCCTCCATGGTGACCAAAAATGGTCAACATCATTGGTGACATATATGGCGATACTTACCTACTAATAAAGAATCAATTAGCCTTAAATCAATCCATTGGGCATGGAGTCATAGAGGCCTTCAAACTCTTCATTTTGGAAACACAACCCTACTACAACTTGCTTGGCCTAAATGTTGGAAAAATGAGAAGAAATTTTACCAAATCCATGAAGATTCAACATCCTAGACTTGTAGTACCTATAAATGAACTAGAAACACCCCCAAAAAAATAAATAACATAAACAAAATAGAAATATAAACCACCAAAGGCACAAGAGGAAAGCATATCAATGAACTAATGTGTAGTAGATCTTGGAGGAAACAATACAACTAAACTAATATGTACAAGGATTTTGAAAATCATCAAGAAAAATGTTTTAAATGAATATAATTAATTGGGATTAGAATCTCTTCCCCACTCAACATGGATAAATTAAAGGCATTGGATGGTTTGTAGCCAATGATGATGTAAGGGCTTCTTCATAAGGCATTAAACTTGATGTGCCTTCTAGGTGTAGATCTATATTCATCTTAATTTAATACCAAGTCCCCCTCAAGGAAGACTCTATGGGCTTATATTTTTCCAAAATACTTCTTCACCTTATATTAATGAATATCTATTATACAAATATCTTGGTCTCTTATTTCTTGTAATTTCATCAGTTCTACAAATCTGACTACCATGGCATCATATTCCACAATTTATAGTTGAATGATAACTTCTAGAGCTAGAAGTTCAATATATATATACAACCTTGTCTCTCTACCATAAAAAATCATATAAGGATAATTACCAACAACCCTTTTAGGTGTGATTCTATCATCCCAAATATCTATCTTCAACTTGGTATGCCAAGCTCTCTAATTTTCCTCCATAGTCCTCTTGATAATTATGATCAATTTTTTATTTGTGGACTCTACCAGGCCATTTCCTTGGGGATAGTAGTTGGATGAGGTGCTCAAATAAATTCCATGTTTAATTCCTAATAAACTATCTTGCTGCCAATAAAGGCCATTGTATTATCATAAATGATTGTAGAAGTTACCCCAAACATAATGACTATGCTTTCATAGAAGTCTAACACATTGGCCTCATTTTGTTCCTTCAAATCCATTGATTCTACCCACATTTAAAATTATTTTATGGTTTTGAATTCACACTTATGGCCTACAATGGAAAGAGGGTTAATAATCCCTATAAAATATAAACCACACTACATAAAGGGTTGTTATACCTAGATAGGATGGAGGAGAAGAGATGCTAATATTTATTTACTAGTGAAGAAGGAACATTTTTAAAAATTATTAACCCATGCATACACATATATAAATATATTAGGATAGTAATATCCTACCCTCATTATCTTCATGGCTATAGTCCTTAGAGAAAAGTGTCCAATAAATGGTCCATCATGAAATTCCTCTAGACCCTATCAATCTGGGTTGTTTCTATACATCTCAATAGAATATAATTTCCATCTTTCCTAAATAGGACACCATATATCATAACATAATGGATTGAATGAAATATAAAAAACCATATTTTGGTCTTATTCAATCTTTAAGGGCATTCACCTATTTTGAAGAATTTGGCCATATCTTGGGTCAAACTAGTGGGAAATAAAGGTACAACTACATGTTGTCTATCTTGGAGCACTAAGACACCATTATTATCATTTTACAAATCCAAATCCAATTGATCACATAAAAATTTTAATTTAACCAACTTTGTGACTTAATGTCCACACCATACTCCATCACCTTTGTAATCCACCCTACTCTCTTCTCATTCAAATCTTTGCTCAGGAGGAACTCTTTGACACTCAAGCAAGAGACAAGTAAATTCACCTTTTTATTAGATAATAAGTGTCTAAACTTATTAAAAATTATTATAATATCTAACACTTGTTTTTTAACAAAGTAATAATTTACCTCATAACCTTATAAGCCTTGGCTAAAGAAAGCTATTGGTCCTTCCATGTCTTCATCATTTTTATACACTAGCACAATTAAAACAACATCCATACCTCAAAAGGCATATGGATTAAATTATTTTGAGAAATATATATTCATAAGGGTATGAGCCTATGCTATATATCACTTAATATCTTTGAATATATCTTTGCTTTCATTAGACTAGTAGAAGATCTGATTCTTCTTTAACATAGTAGTTAAAGGCTTTAAAAGATTGGTAAAATCAAGAATAAACCTTCTAACAAAATTGATCCTCCCTAAGAAGGTTTTTAGTCCTTTCTTGTGATTAGGTAGGGATAATTATATAATGGCACTTAGCTTTTTAGGATCAATTACAAGCCCTTACTTGGAAATAATGTGGCCTTGAATCTTGCCTTCATAGACTAAAAAAATACACTTCTTGGGGTTGAGTGAGACCCCAAATTCCCTTCATTTCTTAAAGACTTACCTGAGATGAGTCATGTGACCATTAATATGTTTATAAAATAATATAATATAATAAATATAGACAATTATAGTGTAGTTGATTAGACATTGGAATGCCATGTCCATTTCTCTCTAAAACATTTACCCTGCATTAAGTAAACCAAAGGGCATTCTTTTATAGGAATAATTTCCCCATTTTGTAGTGAAGGATGTCTTTAATTGATCCTCCTTTACCAAAATTTTATTGTAATAAAAAAACCTGCCATTATTTTTAAGATTTACTCTATAAAAGGTAGTGTGTAGTGATCCTTCAATAAATATTGATTTAGGTCCCTAAAATCAACACACAAACTTATTTCTATATTTTTTATTCTAAAAAGGCCCAAGTTTTTAACCAAAGACAAATGATTATTTTGGAAGATGATCTTAGCTTCTATCAACTTGGTTAACTCCTTCCTTATGAGAGGCTCCATCTTGGGGTTTATGAGCCTCTATTTTTACCTAACTAGTTTGTCATCAAAAATCAACTCTATAGTGTGTTGTGCCAAACTATGGTCAAACCATTTCAGATAAATATATTCCAATTTGAATATGTCCTTAAAATATTGATAGAGTTTTAAAAATTCATGATTTTCCTCTTCATTACATACCTTATTGCACTAAAAGAGTATATCATTAAAGATTTCAACTCTTTCATAGTGTTATTACTTGATCTTCATGTTCATTTTATCTCCTCTAGCCTGATCATCAACACTATTATTTTTTTAGGTGTGATGAACCCCTATTGAATTCTATTAGACTTCAACTGAATGACTTAGTCATCATTTTGTTGATGTAATTTATCTTGATTTCTTATAGAAAATTTAGCTTCTTATTACAGGAAAAGGATATTTTTTTATCACTATCAAATACCTACCAATTGGTTGTGTTATTAGTTATGAAAGGTATAACAACCACCTTGATGGATTGTTGTATCTTGTCACTTTTGATGTCATCTAGAATGTCAAACTGAGTGCTAATAGTAGCTAGTCTATTAGCTTATTTGTTATTTTCTCTTGGGATGGATCAAATGTTAAATGCTTCAAAATCATATATGAGGTTTCAAAATTTATGTTTATAGGACTTCAATAAAAAAAAAAAAATTGTTACATTCTTCCCTCTTACTTGGTTCACAACCAATTCACTATCACTAAAGACTTGGAGATGTTTAATTCCTCTTTTCCTAGCCCATTAGAGATCATGGGTAAGAGCTTCACACTAAACATAATTATTGGTGCAACTAAACTAAAATATCATAGTATAATAATTATTCTCCTTAAAGGGAGACACTAACATGATATCTCATCCTAATACATGTCTACATTTGGATCCGTCAAAGTGCATCTACCATACTCTATCATCATGTTCACTAGTATTCACAATATTTGGAATGAAATAATCTTATTCATTCAAGCAATAATTACCCATACCATCTTCTTTATTGAGCCTATAGGGATCAAAATCATGATGATAAATTCCCCATTCATCAAGTAATAAATTAGGTGTGATTTCAAGTGGTGTACTTAGTTCTAGCTCAATAGGATAGTCTTCATGGTCAAAGAGAGTAAAATTTTCATTTATGGCATTTAAAACATAAGGTTAAATATGGATCTGAGAAATTGGCTCAGACCTAGTGGTGACTCTAGTGCCATACCTAGTTCTAAAGATCAAGTAAGAAAAATCATATGATAGGTATCCTCTAGTTTTGGCAATAAAGTCCCTAAAAAGAAATAAGGCAAAGTATGGAGGGAGATAAATTATGACAACATCTTTGGGAATGGAAAAATTAGGATATTCATGTAGGGTGAGGTCCAAACTATTTATGAAACTAAGGGTCTTAACAAGTATTCCATCCACCTAAACTAATCTTTTAGAGAGTTGTTCATATTCCAAACCCAATGGGTCTCTTATCTACTTTGGCATCACTAAGCTAGTAGCCCCTAAATCTATCATGAAATTATGGGCTAAATTATTTTTAATGATCAAAGAAACATAGAATGGTGGAGGCCTCACACATTTATTTAAATGACCTTCCTTTGGTTGAGGGGTATTTTTGATCACTACATTTAACCATTCCTTTGATGATTCATATAAAAGATTAAAGTTAGACAAAGTTTCTTGTAATAGGTACTTTTATATTATAATGGAAAAGTAATCCCACATGGGGATATTAACATTTATTTTTTCCATATGTTCAAGAATATTGAATGGTGAAGTCCCAACATTTTATTGCAACCTAGTAGAAGAAGCACCTTCTTCCACTTATGTTGGTTGAGAATGGATTTTGGGTTGTCCTTTACTTACTAGAGTCTAATTATTATAAATTTATCACGCCTTTGGGGATAAATTAAGATCATAAACCTATTTTAACATTGGATAAATTGATGTGGGACACTTATTAGTTATTGGTTCAATCTCTATTGCCCTCTTCTTATACCTAGTATTAGTTTCTACACTTGAAGAAGAAGCTTGGTTCTGACCTTGCAACTAGTTTACTCCAAAATACTCATCCCTTTGTTAATTTAGAAGTGTAACATCAATTTGGACTTTCTATTGAGAATCCAATGGTTGTGGTGGTGCTTTAACTTGTGCCTCTTGAGGTAGTGTTATGCTTTGCACCATCTATGTTTAGTTGAAGACACCATTAGGACAAGTGGTTTGGTAGTGGGGAAAATAACACCACTGATAGTCCTTTAATAGATTCTATTGGACAAGGACTAATGATTTAGATGTGTTTGTAGAACTAGGATTAAAATATTGATAAGGCTTTCTAGGAGTAACTTGGCTTTGAACTTAAATATTTTCTTGATATGGTAGCCTATTATTCTAATAAGGTCTTTGATATGGAGGTATATACTTATGGTAAGGATGGTAAGGTGCTTAATATGGATTTAAATTATAATACTAATGCATTTCAAGAGTATCCAGCTTATTTCCAAAAGTTTGGAGAAGGATTTTAACCTCTTGCAAATCATTTGATGAGCTAGGAGTAACTATATCATGGCTTAGTGGTTGGCTAGTCGGCATTAGAAAACATGCTAGTGTAGGTTTTTGAGGTATAAAAATGGGTTGAATTTATAGGAAAAAGGGTATTGGGGGTCTTGGTGTAATTTTCATAGCCTGAATAAGACTAATCTTACGCCTAATGGCTACCTCATAATCATTAGATAGTGTTTTACCACCCTTTGATTATATCATCATAGAGACATCACTATTTAAGGCTCTAAGATAATAAAGAAAATAAGATTTATTTTTAGGCCTTACTACTAGTGGGGTCCTATCCCATGTCCTCTAAAATGAGATTGAAATCAACCATGTACTCATGTGGTTCTTTCCTAATAGTAGTTAATTTTTAAACTAGAAATAAATGGTTTGATTTATCTTCAAACTATTTGCATAGAGCTTCTCCTAGCCCATCCCATGAGTAGATAGAGTTATACATCAAGATATTACACAATTGGAGAGTATTCCATTTTAATGAATATTCTAAAAGCCTAATATAAATATTATCCCGCATAAAAAAAAATTATAAATATCTTTAATATGCTTTGTAAATGTGGAAACATCTCCTCCAATGAAATGGGGAATAATATTGAGGGATGTAAATGGTATATAATCATATAAGGAGGGGTTTAGTGAGTTTCCTCCATTATAAGGAATAAAGGCCTAATTTTTTGGGACAACCATGTAAAGGAATGGAAGAAATCCTTTTCTTGGTTAGGGAAAACTAATATAATGGGATGTAGACTTATCTCTTAAGGAAGTCCATCTAAGGTATTTATATATTCTTATAAGAGACAATGATGCTTTAGCTACTCTTCTTCTAGAGGGTATGGACAACACAAAAAATTAGAAATTAATTTTTGAAGAAGTTCTCATTGATCTCAACATGAAAATATTTTAGGAATGGTATGTTGGGGAATTAGAAATGTTTGAATTTTCCATATATTATTTAATATCTTCAACACTTGAATCTTTCCAAGAGTAACACCAAATTATTAGATAAAAAATTAGAACTCAATGGATTTGATTATAGGTCCCACTAGGCATGCCAAAATTTTTTATCAATCTGAATTATACTCTTGAGGAGGTTATTTAGGCCTTCCTCATTTAGATGATATAATGGTAAAACTCCAAGTATGTGGGTCACCTATAGTTTGAGTGAACCTTTGGATAAGGCCAACTTCCTTTGATTGATAACCTATAATAATGCTAAAATACTACACTCATAGGAAAAGGGAGAAACATAAATAGAATAGAACCTAAAAATTTAATAAAGGTGATGCACCACTGATTTTTTCTCCCTATACAAACTTATTAACAACACTAAATGACTAAAAATTGAATGAAACTTTATTAAACTCTCCTCAAAATAGGCTATTCATACATCAATATTTCATATGAAGGTCATGATTCTATGCACATGGTTTTAAAGGGATAATTGAAGGGTCTTAAAATAGATAGTTAATTAATTTGCATTATTATTAACTATCCTAAACAATGTCAACACAACATACAATCTATATAAAACTCAACCTATTGATATACAATAGGAAAAATAACTCCTATAAAAAATGGAGATCAAATAAGCATCAAAATCACACAATCATAACAACATAAGGAAGGTAAATTTTAATCTTATATTGATCAAAAGGATTGAAAATCCAACATTATAGGAATCAAATCTTAGTCATAGCCATAATAAAGATCCTAAATGGAGAAAATTTTGTAGCATTTCTATGCTAGAACAGAGTCATTTTATGATTACCATTATACCTACTTAAATAGGAAAAAATGGAGGGATCAAGCTCTTGACTATCATACCACTAATAGGATGGTTTTGAATTAAAAATATTAAATAGAAAAGGTATTAAAGGAATTTAGAATATATTCTTGGGAATGCCAAGCCATGCCTATGTGACTAGTTGCCATGTCATCCTAGCCTGTAATTTATCCTTTGTCTACTTGTGGATGAATTTATTCCCATGATGAATTCAACAAAATTTCATTACCTCTCATCATTTTTATTACATTTATATTAAGTTTCACCATGATTTTAAAGATTGAGCCACTCCAAGATTTATTCCTATGAATAAATCTAGGTATGTAGTTTAGTCATGGATTTTGACACCCAAATGGGTGAAATAGACCATAAAATTTTCCTTAGAGTGTGCTAGTGTAGACACTCACAAAGTCTTCAGTGGTAGGTTTTAACCATGGGTATTTGTTTGCTACTTCATTGATTATTGAAATCTCTAAGTGTGTGTTGACTATTCTTACAAAGCAGTAGTGGGATTGTGCCATGTGGCATCATCTTGTTATCCTGCTTACCCATAGGAATCTACACTTGTACAAATGGTTTCTAAATATTTCTTTTTGGCTAAAACTTTAATAATATCCATGTTCCTTTTGGTTTCCATTTGTCACCTACTTTATCACTGTTATGCCTTGGTGTTTTTAAAAGTTTAGATGGATCTAGGATGCCAGGTTACTAGGATTGTGCCATGTGGCATTATCATGCTAACCTACTACTCTGATTATTTTTTTCAACTACACAGACTATCCTAAAGATTTGGGTGACTGGAATTTTTCCATATTGCATTATCCCACTAAATTGCTTACTTGAGGGATTTTATAATTATCATGAATGGTCCCAGGGCTCAAGGTCATTGGTATTATGACATGTGGAAGCATCCTACTAACTCAGAGCTTTAAATCTCTACTAATGTGGATTTTCCCAAGTAACTTTTTTAATAATTGACTAAGTGTCAAGATTCCTTCTTCTTTATATCTTTTACCTAACCTTTGACATTTGGCATTTTGTTTGAGACTTGTAACTATATTTTTATACATCATCCTCTAAACATTTCCTCTAAGAATTTAAACTAAGAAGGTTAACATTAAAAAATTGCTATCTTTTTGGTCTTTGGTATTTGTGTTTATAAAAAAAATGACTCTTCTCTAAAACATATTATCCAAAGACTGAACATTTTGAAAATATGATAAGTATAAAGACATAGCCCATTTTTCCTAAACTCAATTGGATTTTGAAGAACATTCCTTACTAAACTCAAAGCTTTGATCTAAAATTTTCTCCTCCATGATGACCAAAATGGTCAATAGACCCTACTACCTACTTTAGAGAGTATGTGGATTTTTTTGGCCATGGAAAAAGTAAAACATGGATATCCTCTGGTGAAAAATTATTTGAGGTGCCTTTGGATCATGGAAAAAGTAAAGAGAAAGATAATTTTATGGGTAAAAAACTATTTCATGTGCCCTTAAATAGGGAAGTTTGATTGCCTCCTTAGGAAGCTTAGTGTCCACCAAGTCCAAGTATCACAGTTGGTTTTGACATCAGCTCAAAGGAACACATAGTCTTTGACAATTTGGTTTAGGAATTTCTATAATAGTTTATTAATTGGCCATTTATAGACATGGACAATTATGATTCTTATTACATTTGTGAGCCCTATGTCTCACAAGAATCTAAATAAGATAAATTCCCTTCATTGATAACTATTATTGAAGATGGCTCTACACTCCTTGTGTAATATACCATAGAATTAAACATTGGCACTTATGATGATCCAAAAATAATTCAATTAGGTGTGTCCCTCACTGTTAAGGAATGCAAATTCATTATTATTATCCTAAAATAATTCATATATTTTTATGTAGACATGTTGGGTTTAGACCCATATTTAGTGGTATATTGACTTATTATTCATTTACATGGAAAAATAATTAAATAAAAGCTATGAAAAATACATCCACATATTGTGATCCTAGTTAAAAAAGAGTGAGAAAAGCTATTGGGAGTATGTGTCTTTAGACCACTTGATTACTTAGAGTGGATTTAAAATTATTCCAACCAATAAGAAACCATAATGAATTCACTTATATATATATATATATATATATATATATATATATATATATATATATATATATATATTAGAGATATAAACAAAGTGTGTCCTAAGGATGACTTCCCTTTTCTAAACATAGGCATGATGGTGAACTCAATGTCAGGGTATGAGATGTTTTTCCTCATGGATGACTTCTTAGGATATAATCAGATAAAGATTACAACTGAAGACCAACACAAAATTGTGTTCATCACTCTATGGGGGATGTTTTGTTATTAATTCATGTTATTTAGCTTAAATAATGCTAATGTAACATACAATAATCACCTAATAATGAAAATTGAGTGTTAAGAGTGATACTTGAGACCACATATCCCTATACATGAGACCACATATCCATAGCTCAACCTAGACATATCATAAGGCCTATTTAGACACTTATCTAGCCTTTGTGTGGGTCACACGCATCCTTAAACACCCCTAAATCAGTCCTAGACATTAACTTTAGCATCTTAAGCCCTAGTGCCTAAGGTTATACCACCTAAACACTAGAACCATAATTGGGATAGTAGCACCCCATGGCACTAGTGTCCTAGTTTAGTCGTTATTGTCCTTTCCCTCATTTTATCACCAATGAATATCTTTTTAAATAAACAACCACCTAGGGTCAACCTAGAATTATTTTAAGACCCATAGAAGAACTAAATATATATATATATATATATACACACACACACACACACATATATACATGAATTTTATCCGTCTAACACTAGATGGAAACTAGATGCAAATTCTAAAAAAAAATCATAACAAGCTATGCACAATTAAGGTTATCAATACCTATTCTACCTTAATTATACATACAATCATATATAGCATTCTTAATCTTAGATTACTCAAATTTATAATCTCAAGCACCCTCAAAGAACTCAAATAAACATTCATACTAACTTCACTTACACTTGTACCAATATTTAGGTAGGGAGAATTACATCAATCTTGATCCCTCCTTAGAATATTAATATGTAGGAAACTCTCATCACAATGAGGTTTTGAGGATGTCCAACCTAAACCACTAAAAACAAACTTTGTTACTTGTGTTAACTAGATTCCCTTACAATATAGAGGTTTAATCTTTGCATACAAAATCAGTCAAAATAGGTCGCCTACAAGGAATAAGAACATATGTGTATAGGAATAGGATTGGAAAAATCAGACATAAGTGCACCTAGATGCTCAAAATAGTTTGGCACAAAGGACACTAGTGCCAAAATAAGGACACTAGCACCACATGACACTACTATCCAATTAGGGTAATACTATCTAGGAAGGTTTTTGACACTTGAATCCTATTCATAAAAATTAGATAAACCATTATCCTTATTTTTCGCCTATAGATCTCCCATTCAATTAATTTATAGGTAAGTATTTGTTTACATTAATTATTACTATTTTTAGAAAGGTTAAACTAGGTCAATTCTATTACAAATCAATGGTTGTATTTATTCCATATTTCTATCTTGATTTACTATACTCAGACCCTTTAACAACTTGGATCTCAAACTCCATAACCCTAAAAAGTTAAATAATTTGGTGAACCTAACTTGCTTCGAATATTGCACAAAAGTGAACCCTATATAGCCCTAGGGTTTATGTTTCTATCCTTCTAAGACCCACACTTAGATTTTAGATCCCTATATTTTCTAATTTATATTTCTTACAATCATGATAATAATAGATGAAGTTTATTACTTTTTAATAGAAATTTTTATAGCTTCTTTCCATTATTGTTTCCTTTCATCTTGAATGAATTCAAAGATGGCATAAACACATATGTACATGATGATTTATATCAGTTAAAATGTATGTCATATTTCATTCTATCTCTAGCATGTTTTTGTTCTCTTACGTGGAATTAAATTAAGAAACAAATCCTTACATACATAGAGGACCAATTATAATATAATTTATTAAAATATATAAATTTAATACCATAACAACCATGTTTTAATTATCAACATCATATCTTATGCACAATAAAGAATCTTGTTCTCCTCCTCATCTCCATGAGGGTGATATCTAATTTACCTCTAACAAGGTACATACTATCACTCTTTAATGAGATGATACAACCTATACTATTGTTACTAATTCTCATACTTAGCCTACTCATGCTTTCACCTCTCCCCTATAGGCTGTGTGCCTACATTTTCAATCAAAAGAAATCAGGCTTTACACTTATGAGACTCTAAATGATCAAATTATCAATATTATCAAGATAATATCAAAATTATAGCATCAAAATCAGCTATAGTGAAAAGGTCACATTATTGGTAAATAAAATTACATGTTCAAAATCTTTAGAATATTCTAGTATTCATCATGTATATGCATCTACACCTAGAAAAGTTATGCTTATCACTCTTTCATATCTAAAAAATAAAGTAAAAGATGAGAAATATAGTCAAGATAAAAATAATACACAAGATGGGAATCAATACACTCTTCCCCCACTTAATATTGAGAATATTATTTTAAATAAGGGTGATATTTTTATAAAGTTTCATAGATAGACTTCAAGAACAACCCCATGATCATGCATAGATTCAACAAGCCATAATGGAAATAAAGAAAAAATCAAATAATGGTCAATTTTATACTCCCCTAGATAAAAATATTGTTACACTTAATTTTGGAGCAACTCATCTTGTATGATAATTTTTTTTTAACTAGATAACCTTCAATAATAACAAAACTAGTTCTACCTCTCCAGATGTAAAATCCCTTATACATGAGATTCATTATTTGTATGCTAAGGTGTTACATTTTGAGCAAGGTTTTAATAGGCTTCACATGCCTTAGATTATCATGTTATTTTACATACACCTTTGGTACATCACATAGTGGTAACTCATTTGCAATCCAAATTTATGGCACCTAAGCCTACTTTTTATGAAAATAAGGTTGACCTAGAGCACCATCTATGAGCTTTATATGTAGCATGTTTGGACTACGTGTCTAGTTATTGGCTACTTATTACATTATTTCCATGAAGTATAAAACAATATGATTTATAGTAGTTATATGATCTTCCAAATTAGTCTATCACCACATTTAATCCATTGGCAGATATGTTTTTAACACACTTTTTAATTAACATCAATGATAAGATCTCGTATGCTCAAGTAGGAAAACTAGATGAAAATATAATGAGCCTATTGAATAATATGTCTTATGATATAAAACTATATTAGAAAAAATGACTATGCTCATGGCAGATAGAGAGCTCCAAGACATATTCAAATAGAGTTTAGTACCAGCATTGCTTGAAGTTATCTTGTTGAGTAAGTTTCCAATGTTCACATATTTATGCCACATAATGAAATAAAGAGAAGTCAAGCTTCTCTTTATGGGAAAATTAAAGTACAAAATTGGATCAAATTCAAATACTAAGAGTTATAATAATCCTACCTAAAAATTAAGGACCATTGACAAACAGAGTGATATAAAGGCCATAGTTAACATAGCTTTAGATCTATCTCCTCACTTGGTTTTATCAACTCCTCCATTGAGAGTTTTCACCAACCTTCCAGAATTGCTGACACTTTTTATAACAGTGCCTAAAATGCAATGTCATATCTCTCCCTTTCATCAAAGAGGTTTATATGACATAGCCTCTTTCAAAGAACTATGATTCTAATGCATTATATGAATTTCATAGGCCACCAAACCATACTAAAATGTGATGCATCAAATTAAAACATAAGATAAAATATTTGATAGAGGCCAAAATCATTAATGTGGGAACACCCACAAAGGTACCCAGAGTTCAACAAATAAAAGATAAGGCATTGAAAATATTTTCATATCTATTTTCAAAGCATATAGATAATGAGGTATTGGATACTTTAGGTGTTCACTATATGTATCAGGCACGTCCACTATTAGCATCATATCACACTACTATAGAGATACACACCCCCTACATAATATCATTAGTATGTATCATACTATAGTACCATATAGACCACTCATCACTTTAATAGAGTAAGAGATTGTTGATAATAATTTATATTTATATGCACTCTTTGTATGAGCCTACATTGATCATAATACTATTTAGAATATTGTGGTTGAAAATGGGTCAAGTATTAACATGTAAACTATCACACTTCTATGGTATTTGGGTTATTTAGAGAAGTACATTTCTCCTATAGACACAATTATTTGTGGTTTTAGTGGCCATGTTTAGAGATCCATTGGGGAGATTATACTTCCACTATTGGTTAGACCAACACATGTGCCCACTAGTTTATTATAAGTACCTAGTGTAGACACATTTGAAATGTTATTGGATAGGCCATGTATACATCATATACTATCAATTCCATCCATTGTGTATAGATGCCTCAAATACATTCATTCTAATTAGGAGGTCACAATTAATGGGATTTCATATGAGTATCATTTTCCTATCCCATAATTTGTTACATCAGTACTACCAATTATAGCTTCAAACATAGTTATCATCAATACATCATATAGTTTAGTTGATCCACCAATACAGGTGAGGTTTACTCCAACAATATTATCATGCATACATACTCACCCATGCAGACCCTTATTAGAGATACCCCTATATCAAATATATGTTATAGATTTTAGAGTGACTCCCCCCTACTCCTTTGCTTTTTATATCAATTTTATTAAGTTCTTAGGGATCTCAACATAGGGTACCCATGCTAGCTATAACATCTTCTACTAGGTGGGCTCGTAAGACCCTTATAGTTCACAAGACACCCTAATAAGATTCATGGTTTCCTAGTACCACTTCATAGGTACTATCATCTATAGATCACTTAGTATAGTAGGTTATGGGACCTTATTTACCTTTTCACATAACACACATGATTGCCATTCCTTAATTTGATATAGAATACATTGATAGCGAGTGTCACATGAGACTCATCTATTAATATGTTCCTTAATTATTGTATATAGTTTCCTTATTTATTTTTCCTTGTATATAGTTTAATTTTTCATGTTTGTTGTACATAGTTTATATCTAGAAAATACAAAAACAATATAATATTCCAAAACACAAAAACATTCAAATATTTACTTATAAAGTACAAAATTATAGATTGTAGGCATGATCATGTTTACACTTATTATATTCCCAAACACTACATATGATAGTTATATTAGTATAATCAATTTTTATCATACATACATGATTCACTTGTTCTTATCGATTATTCACAGATACTTGAGGACCTAAGACCACTACATACAAACACACACTACTATCTACCCACTGTGGACATTTACATAGATACATGACTTCCTTATTTAATACATTCACCTATTTTTCGGCATATTATACATAATTTTGATTACCAGGTTACATCTTAATGTTTACATCATAGATTTAGCATTTTTATATCTTGATATTGATCATCCTACACCTATTTAAATTTTTTGATGACTACTACTACCTTAGACTTAGCTTATTTACATATTTTCTCTTATACATATTTGTACCACATATTCATGCATACTCCCATTTATATATTTCTTAATTTAAACTTGATTATGTACCTATGCTTATTATATTCAAGGGAATTTGAATATGCCATTTTTCTATGGCTATACACCACTTATTTCCATTGTATGTGTGCTTTGGACATGTGCCCATGTCCTTGTGTGTGCCTTCATAATTTTATATGTAGACATTTGAACATGTCCTTTTAGGTGAATTTGGGCCAACTTGTTTACTATGTGTGTATGTGTAAATTTAAACATATCCTTTTATGTGGATCTAATCTAACTTGCTTGTTGTGTGTGTATGTGGAAATTTGAACATGTCCTTATATGTCTTGATTTCTTAGATTTAGTGACATGTGCCCATATCCCTTGTATTGTGTCCCCTTGGACTAATTTGCATGCCTCATGTGTGTTGTATGTATACTTTCTTGAATCATCATGGCCATGCCACTTATCTCTTGATTGTTACACACTCCAATTTTAGATTCTATGAGGGATCTCATGCATTTCCCCTTGCTACTTGGGTGTCATGATGTACATAATTCCCCATCCCCCTAGATATCTCCTCAATTATTACTTATATTTTATATTCATATAAATTTTTATATCTATCTTGATAGCCTTATGAATTTTATATCTAACATACATCATAAACTATAAACATAGGCTTAGATTATCTTACATTATTATGTTATGTATGCACTTTATATTGGCTTATTATGCATATATCATAAATGGTTGAACTAACACACATTTTACAATACTTTTTATTTTGAGATTAGTTCATGCATAGGTTGAACAACTTCCTTTAAAAGAGGGAGCATTCACATAGGTTTTTCACAGATATAAGGCCATACAAATACACTTAGGGTATAATTTTTAACACATAGGCACATATTACAAAAATTAGTTATAGGAAAACACAATGGGAAATAGTGACACAAAAAATAGTTTTAGTTACATAGAAATTTAAATAGTTGGACATTAACAAATAAAATTGGACAGTAATGCCACTAGAATTACTGTCTAGTAGCCTTAGTTTAAGGAAATTATAGATTGGCTAAAAAATATAGTATCTACAGTTTAGGTTTATATAAATTCAATTATATATTACTAGTTTTGGCTCAATTTATATCATATTAATATTGTTTTACTTAGATTGGGAGAATCATGTACATCATGATCATTCCCATTTTAGTTTAGATTCTTAAATACATATTATTACAAAACAATCTATAATAAATATACTCAAATATAAAATATGGGGGCATGTGTGTGATAGATTATTTCCATATGTTCACTTATGCACTAGTTGATCAGATGGAATGATAAACTCCATGTCACTATCTACATTGTACACACTAGACACCATGTTCCAAGATATACACTAGATTTGTGTCTTATTTAATCTATAGTGATTGGCATTCTTGAGTGGTCTAGTGATTCCTAATATTACTAAATGGTTATAGAGCAAACATACACAATTTAAAATATAGTTAAACATCTTCATTTGCATAATGTAGTTTCAATTTTAGATGCATTTACGACACATGGGTAGGCAATGATGGAATCATAGTCTACTTGAGTTCTTGATCCACCTACATCAGAGGGTTGGACATACCATCAGGCCAATCCAAGTTATTCATATGTCATATTCCACCAAGGAGGGGTGGTAAATTATGGATTCAAAACCAGATTGAGTTATTGAGCCACCCACACATGGGGATTAAGAAATCCATCATATCAGTCTAAGGTATTAACCATTTGATAACTATATACATGCATTCACATAGGTTATCACCAATTTAATGCATTGGTTCATGTACCTAGTGAGGTGTATTCATTTGTTTCCTCTCTCTTATCTATTTTACTCAATTTTGTCTTTTGATTTTGACATCTCTTAAGTAAGGATTGATCTATGCATGTTTTCACTTATAGGACACACAAAGGAACACTCTTCACATACTCAAATCTAGATTCATAGGCTTCACCTCTTAGGTAAGTCTAGGTGCACTTATTTTTAATTTATCTTGATCATTTCAATTTGATGCATTTTTATAATAAGGCGGGGGAATGTAATCACCTAAAAATGGCACTTGAGTGCTAAAAGTGCTACTTGAGACCACCTATCCCTATCTTAGCCCTATAACTATCTTAGGTCCTATTTAGACACTTATCCAGCCTTCATACAGGGCACATGCATCCGTAAACATCCTTAAAGTAGTCCCAAACATTCATTTTAGCATCTTAACCCCTATTATCTTAGGTTTTACCACCTAGACACTACCACCATAATTGGGATAATGGTGCCTCATGGTGCTAGTGTCCTAATTTAGGTGTTATTGTCCTTTCCCCAATTTTGTCTCCAATGGATATTTTTTCAAATGACCAACTACCTAGGGTTAGACTAAAGTATTTAAGAACTACAAAAACACTAGAATAATATATATGACTTTTATCCCTCTAACCACTGGATGGAAATTAGATGTAAATTATACAAAGAAACTTAGAACAAGTTGTTTACAACCAAGGTTATCAATCCTTATTCTACTCTACTTCTACATATAGTCATTTACAACATTCTAAAGTTCAAATTACTCATATTTATAGTGTCAAGAACACTCAAAGCACTAAAATAAACATTCATATTAGATTCACTTACACTTGCACCAATACTTAGGTGGGGAAAAGTACATCAATCTTGATCCCTCCTTAGATTATTGGTATGTAGGTAACCCCCATGTTTATGGGGTGTTGAGAATGCCCATTCTACCCCACTAACAACACACTTTGATAATTGTGTCAATTATATGCCCCAATAACATATGGGTTTAGGATTTTCATACAAAATTATTCAAAATAAGTCACCTATAGGGAATCAAAACTCATGCATATAGGAATAGGCTTGGCAAACTCATAAACAGGTGCTCCTAGAAGCTTAGAACAATTATACATAGAGGACACTAGCACCAAAATAAAGACACTAGTGCCACATGGCATTATTATCCAATTAGGGCACTACTATCTAGGAATGGTTTTGATACTTATATCCTATCCATAATATATAAATCACCCCTATCCTAGTTTGTAGCCTCTAGATCCCCTATCTCTGTTAATTTGTAGTTCATTATTTTTTTACATTATTTATTAATATTACTACAAAGGTCAAATTATTTCAATTATACTAAAAATTAGTGACTATATTTATTTCATATTTATACCCTAATTTATTATACTCATACCCTTTGGCAACCTATGGATTAAAGTCCATAACCCTAAAAATTTAAATCACATACCAATGTGCCATGATTTTCATCTTTGATGACACAATGCAAAATATTTTTGAGGACTATGTGGATGACATCCTAGCCAAATCAAATACATGTGTAAGACACCCAAAATTATATGAAAGAGTCTTTGAGAGAATTCATGAATATAAGGTCCACCTCAATTATAATAAGTGAATTTTTGGCATCACTTATAGAAAAAATCTCAATTTTATTGTATCATGTAGAGGCATCAAAATTGATCCCACTAAAGTTAAATATATTATGGAAATTCCTCTTTCCTTTAATCTAAAATAACTTTGTAGCCTATAAGGCAAGATCCAACACATTTTCTAGTTCATTTCACAACTGGTAGATATGTGTCATCCTTTTACTCACCTTTTGAAGAAAGGTGTCACATTTCAATGGGCCACATATTTACAACAATGTTTTGAATAATTAAAGACCTATTTGCCCTATTTTTTGGTATTGACCCCACCTACATTAGGTAACACATTGTTATTTTATATATCAATAACAAAATATGTCTTAGGGGCACTTTTATCCCATCATGATAAATAAGGGAAGGAGTCACAGTATACTATTTGAGTTGCACACTTTTAGCTTATGAATAAATTACTTATCAATTGAAAAATCATGTTTGGAAATTGTGTTAACTTCTCAAAAGCTATGTCACTAGATGTAAAATAAAAAAACCTTTAGTATAGCTAATATTGATCCCTTCAGATATATATTATCTAAGTCAACATTTAACAAATCACATGGGCAAGTGGGTAATGTTTCTAATTGAATTTGATATTTTGTATCATAATTAGAAGACCATTAAGGGGCAATTCCTTACATATCAACTTGTTAAATCTCTTACTTGATACCAAACCCCTCATCTTTGATTTCCTCGATGAGTCAATATTGACCGTATAAGGAGTGCCTATTAGATCCAAATAATTAAAATTCTACTTTGATGGTTAATTATCATCTCATGGATTTGAAATTGGTATCTTATTCATCACATTGTGGGGGACCTCATTTACAAGGCATTTCACATTGGATTTCACTACATCAATAATATATTTGAGTATCAGGCACTCGTTATAGGACTTCATCTTGTTGTATAGTAGAACACTCAATAGTTAATGGTATATGGGTATTCTTAGTTAATTATTAATTAGATTACATAACAATACCAAACTAGAGATAATAAGTATGCACCTTATAAGAGTATGGTCAAAAACCTCAAACAACATTTTGAAACTATTTAGTTTCAAAAAATACCCTAAGTCAATAAGTGATCAATCAATGAAATGGAAATTATTAGGTTCATGATAATAGTAGATAATCATGCTAAAGAGTATCAATTTCTCATTGATAACCTTCTTCAATAGCTCATGTATAACCAAATTTTGAGATGGTATATGATATTTCTAATCTTAATCTCCCTTGGTACCAATAACTATACACCTATCTCCAAGACCAAATTATTTCTACTAATTTATGACAAAACCAACTTAAGGCCTTCATTTATAATTCTTCTTGTTATACCCTCCTTAGTAATACACTCTATCATAGAGGATATAATGTAATGTTGCTTTGTTTTTTGAGTTTATGATAATCCAAAATACTTCTTAAGGATGTACATGAATAAATTAATTGAACCCACAGCAATGGTATAGTACTTAAAAATAAACTCCTTCTAACATGGTATTATTGTCTAAAAATTAAGACATACACTTTTTAATATGTTAATAAGTGCATTTATTTTCAAAGGCATTGTGATTTGATTCACACTTCTTCCCTATCACTCTAACCAATCACTATGCCTTAGAAATTTTGAATGGGGGTACTTAATATAGTAGGGAAAATAAACCCCACTTCTCCTAATGGCCATAAGAATATACTCACTAATATATAATATTTTACTAAGTGGATAGAGACTATTCCCCTTATTTAGTAACTAACAAGTAGATTTCAAAATTTATTTGTTTCCACCTCATTTGTTGCTATGGTATTTCATCCACAATTATATATGATAATGGTAGATCATTCAAAAACAAAAATTTCAAGGCCATCTATTCCTAGTTCTATATTGTTCATAAAAGGTCCATGCCCTAGTTTCTTCAAGTCAACATCTAAGATAAGGCATCAAATAAAACCATTATTAAAATTCTTAAGAAGAATTTCAATGATGCTAGCTATAATTGGCACTTGTAATTATTCTTAGTCTTGTGGGATTATCATACTAGTACTTTCATACCTACAAGAGACATACCATACTCCTTAGTCTTTGATTATGAGACCATTATCCTTATATAGATTAAATTTCCCTCTCTACATATTTCTTTGTATAATATCATTAATGATGAAGAATATAGAATTGCTAGATTGAAATAGATAGAGATCTTGGATGAGAAAAAGTTGGCTATATTAGATCATTTGAGAGCCTATCAAAATTAGATACATCATAATTATAACAAATGTATTGTTCCTAGAGATTTTTAAATTTGGTGATTTAGTTCTAAGAGACAATTAGAATAATAGAAACGCTAAACAAAAAAATAAAGGCAGGTTTGAGGCTAATTGTCTAGGTCCATATGCTATTAATGTAAATTAAGGTTTCAAAGAATACAAGATAACTAAACCAAATTTACAAGAACTCAAGAAACATATGAACATTTTTCAAATAAATACTTCTATGCTTAACTGATTTGAACCATTATCTATGAGAGCCCTTGCTTGGAGGCATCCATTTTGCATTCACTATAATTTACCCTATTTTACATTCCTTGAACCATTATTATCTTCTTAATTCTTATTTACTATCATGATCTTGATCATAACCCATAGGTGTTACATGCAGATTACGATAACATTTTTTATGAGACTCTAGACTAATAAACATCATTAGCCTTTTTTTATATGAATTTATTAGGGTACCTCAATAAGTGTGTTACCTTATTAATATTAATTTAACATGTCCTATAATTCTCTACATATATTTCCCCATTGTGTTCTTTGCTATTCATATCTTATTTTTGTGTGTAATTTTCATTTATCTTAGGTTTTGGTATTGGTTTTAAGGTCATTACCATTATAATTGATTTATTTGTTTTTCTAGCCCCTAACTAAAGTTGTTTTCATTTTCTATATGGTTCCTTGTACATTTATGAATACTCTATTACTTTCCTCATTCCAAAAAAATCCCAAAACATTATAAAGATATAGAAAACCCGTTAAATTTAAAAAATTGAGAAAAATGGCTTAAAATATCTATGAAAGATACAAAGTCTTAAAATATTTATTTATTTTATCATCCTATTCATTGGTGACTTTGGGTCCTATTCTTGGTCGAAACCTCCTCTCCAAATCCCAATAATTTCCACTCACAATAACCATTCCTTCATTATTTCCTCCCATTTTTGGGTGAAATACATCAGTTTGAGGTCCATATGGACTATGTAGGCCATGTTTGGATGCATGGAATATCTCGAGTCAACTCGATCAATATTTATTTTCCATTTGTATTCCCCTTTTAATTTTTCCCTAGTCTCCCTTATTTTACGCTATCATCATTTTATGAGCACCTTTACGCTCTCACTATTTTGTGACTAACCATTATCTTATGCTCTCATCATTTTATGAGCCTATTTTTACTTTCCTCCTTAATAAAATTTAGTCTTTATATTATCATCACTTTTCATCTATCCCATTGTCTGAGAGAACTACATTAGACTAAAGTCTCTTAGACTATGTAGGTAGTTCCCAATTCTATGGGGCAGTTGGAGAAAACTCAACCACCTCTTCAATTTTATTCCATTCCCCCCTCCATCCAAAGTTACCATCTTGTCCTATTAGTTCTCCTCTATACCTTAGGGCTAAAATATCTAGGAGTAACACCTTAAATTCACTCATGCATAAATGGTTCATTAATTGCTTGTTTATTTATATTTGTGTGGTTGTCAATGTTGTTTATTTATATTTATTATTA